>QLTV01000566.1:115660-132352 GCA_003457575.1 Thermophis baileyi
TATGAATCCAGAACAAAAAACCATTGGTTGCCCTCTAACACCACTGGATGACACCGCCAGGTCTCGCTGCTTTAGCAGAGTAAGGAAGATACTCGGAGATGATTCACACCCTGGTCAGTGTCTCTTCGCACTTCTACCATCGGGCAGAAGACATCGAAACATAGTCAGCCGAACAAATAGGTTTAAAAATAGTTTCTTTTTTTTATTATTATTAAATTTTATTGTATTTTGTCATTAAAAAAAAAATTCCAAATTTATACAGACTATTAACGTTAGAGGGACATGATTTGCTAAAAGGATGGCATGCTTTCCTCTGGGACAAAGAAAATAAACCGCACACATATTTTAGGGGACATAAAATAAGAGAGGCCCTGAGGTACGTATGGCAAGAGACTAAAAGAAAACATTATATGAATATCCCTAGATGGGTATCTTCAATGGAAGTGATAATTCACCCAAACACTCTAGATGTAAATAAGATGGTTAACTATCAACAACTTTTAGATGGACAAGGGAACCTAAAAAGTAGACAACAATTGGAAGACCAGGGTATAACGATAGACTGGTGGCCATACACGCAAATCCAATCAAGGTATAAAAAAGATAAAGAAGACTACGGATTTGAGACAGTTCCACATCAATTAGATAAAATATTGACGGGCCCGGATGAAAAATTAATAACAAAAATTTACAAATACCTATTAGAATTTGATAGAGCAGAGGATATTGTAAAAGGGGTCATGATAGCATGGGCAAGAAACATTGGACATAGCACAGAACTAGAAGACTGGGGGAAAGTCTGGAATAGAAACTACAAAATAACTAAATTGGCAAAATATAAAGAGAATCATTACAAAATGTTCTACTGATGGTATATGACACCAGCCAGACTGGCAAAGATATATCCAAATCTGGAACCAAACTGTTAGAAATGTGGCCAAAAGCAAGGCATCTTTTATCATATATGGTGGCTATGTACAGAAGCGAAGAAATATTGGGTAAAAATGCATAGATGGGTTCAGGAAATAATGGGCTTTCAAGTAGAATATACAGCAGAATTATTTTTGTTGGCGATTACCAAGGGGGACTATAATAAAACAACCAAATACATTATATTACATCTTATAAGCAGCAAGAATAGCGTTCGCGCAATATCGGAGACAAAAAAATATACCCTCTGAAAGCTTAGTAATAAAAAATATATACGATTGTGCTGAAATGGACAAATTAACGATTGAACTGAAAGGACAAATAAATTCGGAATATTACGCAATATGGAAGAGATGGTACGATTGGATTGAACATAGAAAACGGGGAAAAAGAGATAAAACACAAGTAGAAGTAGAATGGATATTGGAAATGTATGGAATATATTTGGATTGGAATGAAAAGATCTGTAAATAATATATATGTAATACTACTTGTATTTGAATACAATAACATGTAAATAACAGATATGTAAATAATTGGTAAATGAGCACAGTACTGTATAAATTGTGGAAATTTTTTTTAATGACAAAATACAATAAAATTTATTAAAAAAAGAAAAGAAAGTGAGTGTGTGAGCTCAGTGTCCTTTAGAAGAATTTGCTGTGGTTGTAATTAGCTTCGCTGCTTTCTGCTGTAAATACTTTACTATAAAGGAAGGAATACCTTGGAATATAAAAAAACTGTTTTAAAAACAGCAAACTAGTGTTAAATACCATTAAAATTAGGGAGGCAGAGGAAGGAATATGCATATCATGGTACAAATCTCTACTGTACTCAATTTAAAGGAAAAACTGGGAAAATATTAAAGGTAAGAACATAATACATGAATGAATGAAAAAAGTATTTACTTTTCTTGTAAGGCGCACACAAGCTTCACTCCACTGATCCCACACACAACAGCCACAAAAGAAGCTAACTGCAAAGTCCCAGTAAGTCACACAATTATACAAGTGGCCCTGCTATGAAGGCCCTGGATGTCCCGCACTCTTATGTCCAGGCCTGCTATGAAAGCCCCACATGTCATGTGATCATGTGACCAGGGGGAAAAAACTGCAATTAAGTGGGACTTGGAAATCAATCATTGTAATTTGTGATGACTTCTGGGTACTATCACATGACTCAAAATGGCCACCTCTTCTAGAAAGGCCAAATCCGAGTAATGTAATTACCGAGGCTTTGTGAAGGGTCATAATCTTGGGTGCAGTTGGAACTTTACTTTGGGTTCCCATTGTAACTTTTGTGAGAAGAGGAAAACTGGGGTTTGATTATATAGGTCTCAGAAGGATAGCAGGCCCTAAAAAAGGTACATGAACCAAAGTTTTAGATAGAAAGATTGTAAGTGTATCAGAACTATTTGTAATCTTGCTGAGCTGTTGCTGTGAAATGTGATTTTGCCAAGTATGTAGTTTTGAGATATATTTGGAATCAGAACATTGAAACTGTGAGCAATAGGGAACTGAAAGTAGCCGATGGATAGAGGTCTGAGATGTACATGGGTATATGTGGAAACTGTCTGTCACTAAGACAGAACAAGGACAGAACGCATTGTGAAATGCGTGCAGAAAAGTATAAAAAGAATGTCTTGGGATGAGTTGAGTGCCTCTGGCCATAGCTAATCCTTGCTGGACTCAGCTATGTCAGTGGACCTCATTGCAATAGGTTAATGATATGAGTTGTGTTATGATTGCTGTTCATGTTCCTAAGTTTTGTGATGTTTGGTTTATTAATTAATTAATTAAAATTTAAAATTTAAATAGCTGATGTGCTAGATCCGTGATGGCGAACCTATGGCACACGTGCCACAAGTGGCACGTGGAACCATATCAGTGGGCACGCGAGCTCAGGTCAGGTGCGCATGCCCGCGACGGCCAGCTAATTTTCGGGCCTTCTGGGCTCACTGGGAGTCAGGAAACAGGCTGTTTCCAGCCTCCGGAGTGGGTGGGGAAGGCCCGTTTTTTGCTCTCCCCAAGCTCCAGAGCCTTTCTAGGGGCCTGGGGAGGGCGAAAACGGCCTTTCCCCCCCACTCCAGAGGCTGGAAATGGCCCGTTTCCCAACTTGAAATGGGACATTTCTGGCCTCCAGAGGGCTTCCAGGGGGGTGGGGAAGGCCGTTTTCACCCTCCCCAGGCTCCTAGAAAGGCTCTGAAGCCTGGGGAGAGCAAAAAATGGGGCTCCCGGTCCAACCGGAAATCGGCAGAACGTTTCTGGCCTCCGGAGGACCTCCGGGGGGGTGGGGAAGGCCGTTTTCGCCTTCCCCAGGCTCCTAGAAAGGCTCTGGAGCTTGGGGAGAGCAAAAAAATGGGCCTTCCAGTCCAACCAGAAGTTGGCAAACGGGCCATTTTCTGCCTCCGGATGGCCTCTGGGGGGTGGGGAAGGCCGTTTTCATCCTCCCCAGGCTCCTAGAAAGGCTCGGAAGCCTGGTGGGAGCGAAAAACAGGCGTGCCATCGAGTGCCGGGAGTGGGGGGGTCACGTGCGCATGTGCGGGGGGGGCACATGGAATTATGAGTGTGGGCACACGTAACCTCTCCGCGCTCCCCCCCTTTTGGCACACGAACCAAAAAAGGTTCGCCATCACTGTACTATATGATCACTTGTTGGTGTTGTCCTCAAGGACAACAAGGAGGGATTGTGAGAAGAGGAAAACTGGGGTTTGATTATATAGGTCTCAGAAGGATAGCAAGCCCTAAAAAAGGTACATGAACCAAAGTTTTAGATAGAAAGATTGCAAAGTGTATCAGAACTATTTGTAATCTTGCTGAGCTTGTTGCTGTGAAATGTGATTTTGCCAAGTATGTAGTTTTGAGATATATTTGGAATCAGAACATTGAAACTGTGAGCAATAGGGAACTGAAAGTAGCCGATGGATAGAGGTTTGAGATGTACATGGGTATATGTGGAAACTGTCTGTCACTAAGACAGAACAAGGAAGTAAGTTTTGAAATGCATGCAGAAAAGTATAAAAAGAATGTCTTGGATGCATTGAGTGCCTCTAGTCGTAGCTAATCCTTGCTGGACTCAGCTATGTTAGTGGACCTCATTGCAATGGGTTAATGATATTTGTTGTGTTATGATTGCTGTTTATGTTCCAAATTGCTCATGAAATAAACCTCTGAATCTTAAAGTAAGATTTATTGCTTGTGTTGCTGTTTCCTGTTTTTTATCAGGATATTTTTATGACACTTTGAACAGCTGTTAAGCCACCTGTTGTAAGTCAAGGAATATCTATAATATAAACACATTATAAGGAAAACATACATTATTTTAAATGATAAATACAGGATTATAACTAAATGCATTTATTTATATTGGTACTTTTGAGTCAATATTGAATCCTGGTGACTGCCTGGATTAGTCCCTGCAATTCTCTTGGCAAGGTTTTTCAAAAGTGATTCACCATTGCCTTCTTCCCAGGTTTGAGAATGAGTTCTGGCTGTGTGCCTAAGGCATGATTAGATTTCACAATCTCTAGCCAGGTGCTTAACCACTATACCAAACCAGTAAGTAAGATTATATGTATTCTTACTAAAATGTGCATTACAGATCACAAGCAAGATTTAACTCAAGAGTTATTGATTGACAATCTTGAAGAAATGATTGGGTCACAAACAACGAGATGGAATTCTTTGTGATAACAATTATAGTTCATCTGCATGTAATTAAAAATACATATACTTTTTTTAAATGTTAGAAAAAATAATAAGTCAGAACAGTCTTAAAATTAAACTGAATTAGAATTTCACTCATAATGTGCTTGTATTTCTGTACTTTTCAATTTTGTTGGTCACTTACTCTGTGGTTTATAATTTGTGATGATAAATCTGGAAATGTTATCCATTCTTTCGACGGAAGCAGTGCTAGGAAGATCAGCAAAAGTTTGCCCTTAATTAATGGCATAAACTAATCAAGCTGCACATGATTACAGATTACCAGGTTAGAGTATGCCACAATATATTTTGTCTGTTCAAGATATTTTCTATCTGTAGTAATCTATTCACATGAACAAATAAACAAATAGATCAAACAATGCTGGAAATATATATCACATTTCTTTCATGAATTTTATTTATTTTATTAATTGATGTAGCTGGCCATCTCACTTTTATGCAACAATAGATGACTTACAAAATAAATAATATAAAAGAAAAAGAAAAAGACATAGCAGCCCGGCATGATCTAATCTATCATCCATACAACCAGGAGATGGGCTCTAAACCATGCCCAATAACCAGGCTTAAGTACAAAACCAAGTTTTCAAGGCCTTATAAAATGCTGACAGGGAGAATCTAATCTTGGGGAAATGATATTCCAAATGGCAGGTGCCAGAGCAGAAAAGGCTCTCCTTCTGGGCCCCACCAATCACTTTCTAGCTGACAGTGCTTTGTTATTCAGTTTAATGGGAAAAAAATTGCAAAGAACATTTTGAATTTGAATTGAATTGAATTTATTAAATTTGTATGCCGCCCAACTCCCAAAGGACTCTGGGCGGCTCACAACAATATAAAAAACCATTAAAAGAAAACATAATAAAAACATTTTGGCAGAATTCTTGTTATTACCTCAGTTGTTCAATGTCCTGAGGTCTGTTCTGTGGTCTGATATCTCTCTGGCTTATAAGAATCATTTTGCTTTATTTTGTGTAATTTATTTCACCTTTATATCATTTTAATCTGGGCTGTATAAGTAGTTTTATCTTTTATCTATTTTTATCAATTTTGGGGGGAATTGGGCAACTCTAATAAATTTAAATAAATAAATAAATTTCACCAAGTCAGAATTTTGAAACCTCAGTGTATAGTCATGCTGGCCACATGACCATGAAATTGTCTTTGAACAACGCTGGCTCCCTTGGCTAAGAAATGGAGATGAGCACTGCCCTCTAGAGTCAGACACGACTGGACAGGGGAAACCTTTACCTTTATCAAGATAATTAATCCAAATAGGCCTTAATAACCTGAATAAATAAATCAAATATTAATTGTTGCAAAGCCATTATAAAGATTTATTGATAGTTTTACCTTGACAAATTATTTCAATATGACAATCTACAGAAATTGAGATTTTGCAAACTATCCATGTGACACTGTTGTTGTTTTTTAAGATAAAAAAATCAAATCCAATCAACCTGTATCTGAAAAAATATTAATTCATTAAATTGATTGGAAAAAATAGTACTGATAAAGCTTAATAAATTTCTATAAACAAATTTGGTTGTGAGTGGATTTTGCCCATAATATTAAGAACATCTTAACATTATAAATTGTTAGTTTGCAAAAATTAAAATTAAAAAAATGTTACAATTGGACTGTAAAGAAAATATTAGGGCTGGGCAAAACTTCGAAGAGCTGTTTTTATTTTATGGAGCATTGATCAAATCAGCACATTGAAGGTTTCCTAATCAAACTGGAGACTTGCCTCAAACCAGCTAATTAACTCATTAGTAGTTGTAGACTGTTGAAGCTTTTGCATATTTTGCAGCTTTTTCATTATCTCTGGCATTGTTACTGGCAATATAAAACTGTAATTTAATTACCATATATGGGGATTTATGATGCATTAAGCAGTGTGATGAGCTCTTTGATACTGGCATGTGCAACCAGATAATGAGCAGTAATGAATTTTATCATATATTACACTCTGTGCTTATCAGGGCTGTTCTGAGGTGGAAAGGTTAATACTACATTGTGTTTCATTTACCTTTCTAACTTTCAACTTCTTTAATGCTCTCAGCTTTTATTTTGTTCTCTTTTGTGTTAATAACTGTTGCACTAGTGTGCTAATGCTGTCACTGCATATGGAACTCAACTCACCTGTCAGCATTCTGAATACTTTTTGTTTATTTATTCATCATATTTATACAGCCAACTATCTCATGCAGTAAAACTGGTGGTGTACATAATAAAACACTGCAAGTACATTACAAAAACCATTAAAATATAACCAAAATAAATTAAAAGGATAAAAATAAGATGGCACAAAACATACCATCTAGCAGGCTCCACTCTATCATGGAAACCCCAGGCCAATTGAGAAAATGTAGGTTTGGGACCAACTGATATGCTATATATCTTTAGATAAAACCTTACTTTTAAATTTTGCAATCTCTGAAGAAGGAGTGAACAGATCCTTGGATAATATTTAGAAGTTCCTTAATTTGTTTATAACTTTCTTAAATCAAATTCTTATTTAGCGTTTTGCAATATATTTCTATTTTTTAAGTTATTAAACTTACTGTAAATTTTTAGTTTATTTAACAACAAAGATAAACTCTCCAGATGGCTTTTCAAACTTGGTATTTTAAAGATCTTTAATGTCCTTAAGGTAGTTGAATAGGTAATCTCCAAAAGTGATTAGAAAGTGAGTGTGTGAGCTCAGTGACCTTTAGAAGAATTTGCTGTGGTTGAGAACATGATGGTTTCCTTCATCTTCCAGGACTCCAACATGCAGGAAATTGCTGTTCTGCAATCTCCCCATGAGGAGCCAATATCTTGAGCACAAATGGGCAAGCTCCCATTCTCTCATTGTATTGAAGGATTCCATGGGACTGATCTACCAGCCAATCCTTCATTCTTACCCATGATTGTCATGCCCACTCATTCTGAGATGTCTTAGTTCACCATTTTTCATCCAAAAGTGCCTCCAAATGAAAGAATCTTACCTGCTTTGCAAAATATGCTTCCTTTTTAAGTAGGGATTTTGTTTGTTTATTAATTAGATTTATATAGTCCAATTTGCATAATTATAATCCCAGGAAACATGGATTAAATGAACAAAAAATTGCAAATTAAAAAAGCCATACAACACCAACAAAAAATGAAATCCATATAGCAGTATGTCACCAGTGTGCAATTGCAATGTATATATTATATAACTATTTTATGTGGTGGCCAGGGAGACACAATTTTTTAATGAGTATTATTGCATTGGGAAGGTTTATGATTCAAAACAGGTGAGAACATATAATTCATGAAGAATAACAGGATACACAAGTCCCCTCATTTTGTTTTGTTTTGTTTTAGGTGAGGTAATTTTGCTTATTTTTCATAGCTTTTTTAAACTTGATTCATTTTTCAAATTTTCTTTAATTGGCAGAAAATAGTGCTGTCAATGTTCATCAACTTTATTTAGTTATTGCACTTATATTCTATCTTGTCTGAGAGTGTATGTTCTTAGGGAAGCATATATTCTTAGGGAAGAGTGCCACCATTTTTTTCTTTCTTCCTGTAAGGCAGGTTGGGCTAAGACAACGTGACTGCTCCTATCACTCAGTGAACTCCATTTTATAGGAGTGTAACCTACCTTTTAGGCTTTTATCCTTCTTTCCAATCCCTAATTTTTGTCCCATCTACAGAATAATTTTGTAGAAATTCACTACTTTCATATTTCTGGTAGGAGATTAATACAAGTCCTGTCATCTATGGATCTGGGATTTTTTTTTAATGAGTCAATACAACAATGTTTTCGGCCTCCGTGCATCCCGTTTTCGGCCTCCACGCATCCCGTTTTTGGCCTCCACAGAGGACTATCAAGAATGATGGACCCTGTTGGGGTCTTATGGACCTGGCCAAGAATGTTGATGGCAGATTCTTTGACCAATGGAGAAAATGTAACCATACAAACAAATGATACATGTCATAAAAATTTGTGTTGATCCACATATTATGCAAATGTGGAATTATATATTTCAGATTAAAAATATGGACTTCAAGATGCTATTTAAATGCTTAACATTTATTTGTTGTTCTCACAACTGTTTCAATGACTCTGTAAGGCAGCCTGCTTAAGAAAGCAGAACTCTTGAAACAAACTGCATCTCAAAAGGAACTTTTATTGGAACATAGTGATAGCAGAGAGTGTAGGCAGAATCAGAATTTTGTGTGCTGGAGTGTTAAGTTAAATTGCTCCTTTCAAGGCCCCTCCCAATGTCCAGTTCATCTTTGAGCCAATCCCAAGGTGTGAAGATGTTGTAAGAACTTAAGGCTGAGAAGATGATAACAGGCAGTTCCCAGGCACCACGCTCTCGTTCCTCCGGTGGTGAGAAAAAAATAGATGGCCCAGGCACATTCTTTCCCCCCTCCCAACATCCCACAGATACATCAAAGCAGAGAAAAGGAACAAAGAAAACCCCATGCAAGCATAACCCAAATCTGCCCCCCTCCCACCAGAATGGCAAGGTCCCTATAGAGATCAATGGGACCTGACATGCTGCCCCCTTAAGAAAAGGAGAAACCCACCTGGAGGCAAAGAAAATAACAAAGAGGAAGACAATAATAACAGTCAGTTAGGTTTGTCAGGGTAGAGTTGGTGGAAGCGTTTGATGAATCTAGGGCAGGGGTCGGCAACCCGCGGCTCTGGAGCCAAAATGGCTCTTTGGGCCCTCTGCTGTGGCTCCCTGTCTCCCTGGATGGCCCCACCCCTCGCCCTCCCCTCCCTCACCTGGCCTGAGAAGGTAAGGGTGACGGCGGGAATGGAGAAGTGGCCGGGACTGATTCTCCGGCGCTGGTTGAGGAATGATCGCCACCCTCGGTGGAGGCTTCCCTTCGGGCAACCCTCCTCCCCCTCTCACGACTCCCTGGCTGGCTTGGCAGGGCCAGGAGGGTGCGCACATGTGGGGAGACCCTCCTCAAGTGAGCACCAAAGCGCAGCAAAGCGCAGCAAAGGCGCGCGCAGAGGGCGGCCGGCTGCTCGCTTAAGGAAGATCTTCGGACGCGGCTTCTCTCCTGCCCTAAGGATCTGGCCATCGCCTTGCCATGTCCACCCCCCCCCCCGCAGCTCTTCGGCCGAGCGGGGAGAGTGTAAGCTCCAGACCAAAGCGGCAGGAAGCGAAGGCTGCCTTATGCGCAAATGTGGCGCGAAATCAGGTACAGGTCCGCTTCACTCCTGCACTATGGCTCCGGCGACCCTCCTCCCACTCCTCCTCCTTCTCCTCTCATGCAGGGGGGGGGCATGGCAAGGTGATGACGGAGACTTAGAGCAGGAGAGAAGACCTTCCTTAAGCGAGCAGCCACCCGCCCTCCACTGCGCTTTGCTGTGCTTTGGCGCTTGCTTGAGGAGGGTCTCTCCATGCGTGCGCACCCTCCTGCCCTGCCACAGCCAGCCAGGGAGGAGGGAAAGGGGGAGGAGGGTCGCCCGAAGGGAAGCCTCCACCGGGGGTGGCGATCGTTCCTCAGCACAGAGAGAGAGAAGGGGAGAAAGAGGGAGAAAGAGAGAAATGGGAGAAAGAGAGATGGGAGAAAGAGAGAGATGAGGGAGGGGGGGATGGGGAGAGGGAGGGAGGGAGAAAGAGCAACGAGATGGAGTGAGAAAGAGAGATGGGAGAGGGAGAGAGAAATAGATGGGTAGGAAGGGGGAGAGAGAGATGAGAGGGAGAGAGAGAGAAAGAGATGAGAGGGAGGGAGGGAGAGAGATGGGAGAGGGAGAAAGAGAGATGAGAGAGATGAGGGAGGGAGAGGGAGGGAGAGAGAAAGAGAGCAATGAGAGATGGAGGGAGAAAGAGAGAGAGGGGAGAGGGAGAGAGAAAGAGAGATGGGGGAGGAAGGGAGAGAGATGGAGAGAGATGGGAGAGGGAGAAAGAGAGATGGAGAGAGAGAAAAAGAGAGGGAAAACAGAGAGAGATACCTGTTTCCCATAGAAAAGAAAACATAGAGAGCCACAAAACCTGGGTAGGTGTGACTGGGGGGGTCATGTGACTCAGTGGGAGTGAGGGACATTGAGTTGGCCATACCCACCCAGGTTTTGTGGCTCCCGGTGTTTTGTTTTCTCTAGGAAATGGGTCCAAATGGCTCTTTGAGTGTTTAAGGTTGCCAACCCTTGGGTTAACTCTTCAGGGAAAGCTCGGATCTGCAAATGAAGTGGTTTTTCTGCTTTCTACATCCAGGGAATCTGAAATATGTGTTTGTTTTCCAAATTTGAGCTCTGGGTAAAAACTCACGTTTTCTGGCTCAATTGAGTTCTACCACCAATTGTGAGATATGCCTTGGGCTAACTCCTCAGGGAAAGTTCAGCTCTGAAAATGAAGTGGTTTTTCAGCTTCCCAGAGCCAGGTGAATAGGAATACATGTTTATTTTTCAAATCTGAGCACTTGGTCAAAACTCAAGTTTTCTGGCTGAATTGAATTCTATCACTAATTCAGGAAAGCTCGGATCTGGAAGTGGTTTTTAAGCTCTCCAGACCCAGGAGAACAAGAATATGTGTTTCTTTTTCAAATCTGAGCACTTGTTCAAAACTCAGGTTTTCTTGCTGAATGAGTTCTTACCACCAATCTGAGATATGCCTTTGGCTAACTCTTCAGGGAAAGCTCGGATCTGAAAATGAAGGGGTTTTTAAGCTTTCCAAACCCAGGGGAACAAGAGTACGTGTTTCTCTCCTGCCCTCCTCCCACTCCTCCTCCTTCTCCTCTCATGCGGGGGGGGGCATGGCAAGGTGATGATGGAGACTTAGGGCAGGAGAAAAGCCGCGTCCAAAGACCTTCCTTAAGCGAGCGGCCGCCCGCCCTCCGCCCTCCGCCCTCCGCTGCGCTTTGCTGCACTTTGGCGCTCGCTTGAGGAGGGTCTCCCCGCATGCACGCGCACCCTCCTGGCCCCGCCACAGCCAGCCAGGGAGTCAGGAGAGGGGGAGGATGGTCGCCTGAAGGGAAGCCTCCACTGGGGGTGGCGATCGTTCCTCAGCAGAGAGAGAGAAGCAGCAGAGGAGAGGGAGAAAGAGAGAAATGGGAGAAAGAGAGAGATGAGGGAAGGAGAGGGAGGGAGGGAAGGAGAGAGAAAGAGAGCAATGAGAGAGGGAGGGAGAAAGAGAGAGATGGGACAGGGAGAGAGAGAGATAGATGAGGGGGGAAAGAAGGGAAAGAGATAGAGAAACATGGGGAGGGGGCGGGAGAGAGCCTGCGCTGGGGGTGGCGATCGTTCCTCAGCACACAGAGAGAGCCGGGGAGAGAGAGGGAGAAAGAGAGAGATGAGGGAGAAAGAGAGGGGGGAGGGGAGAGGAAGGGAGAGAGATAGAGAGAGATGGGGAGAGGGAGGAAGAGAGATGGGAGAAAGAAAAAGAGAGGGAAAAGAGAGAGAGAGAGATACCTGTTTCCCATAGAAAAGAAAACATAGAGAGCCACAAAACCTGGGTAGGCATGGCTGGCGGGGGGGGTCATGTGACTCAGTGGGAGTTAGTGACATTGAGTTGGCCACGCCCACCCAGGTTTTGTGGCTCCCGGTGTTTTGTTTTCTCTGGGAAACGGGTCCAAATGGCTCTTTGAGTGTTTAAGCTTATCGACCCCTGATCTAGGGGCTCTAATGTGTTTTTTGTGAACCCACTCGATTTGCGATGCAGAAAGGTCTTTCCAAGCCACTAAGTCATAGGTGGACCGATGGTGCTGTCTTGAGTCTAGGATCTGTTTAAGTTCAAAGTGTTGTTCACCCTCTACCATAATGGGTTGTGGTAAGGGGGGGCGTGGGTTGTAAGACTGAGGTCACTTCAGGTTTTAATAGGCTGCAATGGAAAATTAGGTGCACTTGCCACAATGACTTGGGTAATTGCAGCTCCACTGTGACCTGGTTAATAATGCGGGTAATGGGGAATGGTCCTAAGAATTTTGGTCCAAGTTTTTTAGATGGCTGTAAGGACTGTAAGAACCAAATGGAAAAGTAGACTCGATCTCCAACTTTAAATGGTTTAGGCTCCATTCTTTTCTTGTCTGCCTGAACCTTGTAGGCTGCTTTTGCTTTGTCTAGGGCTTTGTGAATCATGGGCCAGATGGTCTTTAGTTGATTGATCCATTCCTTTAGGGAGGGGATCATTGGCTCCGTAGTTGGTAGTTCAGGCATTGGGTTAAATTCTTGGCCTGTGGCTACTTGGAATAGGGTGAACCCTGTGCTGGCAAAGTTCCTAAATGGTCCAAAAAGCTTTCCAGAATTTGGATGTGAATTGGACCCCCTGGTCTGATATAATGCGTTGTGGAGTGCCATGCAAACGGTATATATGAAGCAAGAACAGTTTTGCTAGAGTTTTGGCCGTTGGGATTTTCTGGCATGGGACAAAGTGGACCTGTTTTGAAAAGAGGTCCATCACTACCCAAATTACTGTGTTTCTGGAGCTCCCTGGGAGTTCTACAATAAAATCCATAGAAATCTCTCTCCATGGTGCTGAAGGATCAGCTACCAGTTGCAAAAGGCCAGGAATTTTTCCCTGTCTGCATTTTGCTGCCGTGCAGGTGGGCCAGCTGGCCACATAACTTTCAATGTCCTTTTTAAGGGATGGCCACCAAAATTCTCATTTCAGGAGGTGCAGAGTTTTTACAAACCCAAAGTGCCCTGCCAATTTGGAGTCATGGCAGGCTTGCATGGTTTTTAATCTTTTGCTAGCTGGGACATAGAGTTTGCCTCCCACCCATGGTAGATTGTCTTGCATGGAGCAAGTGCTTTTGTGGTTAAGGAACCACTCATCCTTCTCTAGGGCCTGTTTAAAGGCTACAGTGGTGGTGTTGTCCACAGAGGGGTTCCCCTCTGCTTGCAATCTTGTGGTGACCAGTGCTGCTAACTGCAATGCAGGGAGCATGGGCTTAACTACTTCTCTCTTTATGCTGTGATACTGGGGCAGTCTGGACAAAGTGTCTGCTAGAAAGTTTTTCCCCTCTGGTAAATAGTTGAGGATGAAGTCAAACTGCTGAAATTATTGGGCCCAACGGGCTTGCTTGGGGGACATTTTCTTTGGGGTCTTTAGGGCTTCTAGATTTTTATGGTTGGTCCATACCTGGAAAGGGATTTTATTTCCCTCCAGGAAGTGCTGCCAAGTGAGGAGAGCCCATCTAACTGCAAATTCTTCCTTCTCCCATATTGCCCAATGCTGCTTGGTTTCGGTTAGTTTTTTCAATGTGTATGCACAGGGCTGTAGTTGACCCCCCTTGTTTTCCTGAAGCCCCCACCGCCACATCGCTGGTGTCGGCCTGAATTACAAAGGGTTTTTCTGGGTCCGGGTGTTTTAACACCAGCTTGGCTGAGAAGAACTTTTTAAGTTTCTCGAATGTCACTTGGTATTCCATATTCCACTTTAGTGGGTGGCTGGGTTTAGGCTTATCTATCCCCTTGGTACTCAGCAAGTTAGTAATAGGGAAGGCAATTTGGGCGAATGATGGGATGAATTGCCTATAGACGTTTGTGAACCCTAGGAAGCTTTGTAGCTGTTTTCGGGTATGTGGGGCTTCCCAATCTAACACCGCTCACACTTTTTCCAGATCCATTTCCACCCCCGGTGCGAGATTCAGTATCCCAGGTAGTCTACTTTGTCCTTGTGGAATTCACATTTTGAGAGCTTAGTGTATAATTTGGCAGCTTGGAGTTTTTTCAGGACTGCCTGGACCAGCTTGATGTGCTCAGCTTTTGTTTCGGTATATATCAGAATGTCAGAATGTACACCAAACCACCCTTGTATAGGTGTTCATGCAGCACCTCATTTATCAGCTGCATGAACACTGCAGGGGCCCCTTGGAGCCCAAATGGGAGCATGTTAAATTGGAAACACCCCAGTGAACAGTTAAAAGCCATTTTCCACTCATCCCCCTCCCGAATCCTAACTTGGTAATAGGTTTCCCACAAGTCCAATTTAGAAAAGATCTTGCCCTTCGATAGGTGGGCTAGCATGTCCTTCATAAGAGGCATATTCTGACCCAGCTCCCCAAACATGACAAACCCTCTGAAGTTAAATCAATGATATTAGGAGTGCCAGCAGCCCCGGCAAAAAGTTTCTCTCTCACTGCAGGCTAACAAGTCTGTCCAGCAGGGAGATGAATAGTTGTCTGCCACATCTATTCATCTGCCACATCTATTCATCTCCGCCCCCTGCCTTTTATCCCCAGAGCTAGAGTGGGGCTTTGCTAGCAGCAGTGGCTCTTTCGTCCCAAGGATCGGCCCACAGATTTCCACTCCTCTCTTCTGCCTTCTGCACATCTGGCTGTTCCTCCTCTTCCTCATCAGCCACCTCCAGACATGGGGGCTGTTGACTCTCCATCTGAGGGCTGATGGACGGCCCAGGCTCCGCCTCTGTCTCTCTCTCTCTGACAGCTCCATTCCCCCTCAGAGCTCTCAGGTTGCCTTGATGCTGACCCTGACTCCCACACCTCCTCCTCATCTGATTCGGCTGCTAGAGGGGCTGGCGGCCGACAGGCCACAACAAGGCAGGGAATACACATTTTCCACACACACTGCATTCAGACCACTATAATCAATGCATAAATGAAGCGAACTATCTTTCTTTTCCTGGAACAGTACCGCTGTAGCTACTTTGGGTCTGGCAGGCTGGATGAAGCTGCGCTCTAAGTTTTTGTCTATGAACTTGAACTCTAGCTCCCAGAGCATCATGGAGTAGAGTTTTGGCTTTGGCAGTTTAGCTCCCAGGAGGATCTTGATGGCACAGTCAGTATGTCAATGAGGGGGAAGTTCATCCGACCTCACCTCACTAAACACCTCTGCTAGGTTGCGGTATTCTTGCAGAATGCCCTGCAGTGGCTCGCTTTGGGCAGCAGCTGCCACTTCGTTTCTGCAGCTGGGGTTGTCCTCCCAACTTCCTTCTCCTGGCATTTCCTCCTGGCTTGGAAACGTCAGGATCCCCTTCGTCCAGTTCACCCACAGGTTCCACTTTTTTAGCCATAATAGTCCTAGGACCAGGGGCCATTCCATGACTGGAACCACAATAAAAGCAATAGTCTTGGAGTGGCTCTCTATAGCAAGTTCCAGGGGCTCCATGGCAAACATGGCCAGGACTCCTCCCGCAGTGGACCCATCAAGCTTGCAAAATGCTATGGGTTTTTTAAAATGTCTTAGGCAGGTCCCCAGCATTCCCACTAGGGAATGATAAAACCTTCATGTTTTACTTGAAGAAGCTAATTGACAGTCATATATTTTAATTCTACTTACTACATATCCATTATCTAAGTTATCTAAGTTACATTATCTGGAATGTAAGATCCATGGATCAAGGCAAGCTGGATGTGGTCAAACAAAAGATGACAAGACTGAACATCAACATCTTAGGAATCAGTGAACTAAAATGGACAGGAATGGGTGAATTTAATTCAGATGACCATCAGGTACTGTATGCCCCAACCACTGGTGCTGAAGAGGATGAAATTGATTGGTTCTATGAAGCCCTACAGCACCTTATAGAATTAACACCAAAAAATGATGTCCTTATCATCATGGGAATGCTAAAGTAGGAAGCCAAAAGATAACTGGAATAACAGGGAAATTTGGCCTTGGAGTACAAAATGAAGCAGGATTTTGTCAAGAGAATATGATGGTCATAGCAAACACTCTTTTCCAACAACCCAAGAGACGACTCTACACATAGACATCACCAGATGATCAACACAGAAATCAGATTGACTATGTGCTCTGCAGCCAAAGATGGAGAAGCTCTATACAGTCAGTAAAAACAAGACCAGGAGCCGACTGTGGCTCAGATCATGAGCTTCTCGTTGCAAAATTTAGGCTTAAATTGAAGAAAGTAGGGAAAAGCAATAGGCCACTCAGATATGAACTAAATCATATCCCTGATGAATATACAGTAGAGGTGACAAATAGATTTAAGGAATTAGATCTGATAGACAGAGTGCCTGAAGAACTATGCACGGAGGTTCGCAACATTGTACAAGAGGTAGCAACTAAAACCATCCCAAAGAAAAAGAAATGCAAGAAAGCAAAATGGCTGTCTGAGGAAGCTTT
>QLTV01000566.1:177944-193479 GCA_003457575.1 Thermophis baileyi
AAGATTGTTGACTCCAGAAATGTGATAACAATTTCTCAATCTGCAAATTTTGAGGAAGACACTGATTGGTCTAGGATTCATTCTAATGATCCTGGAGTTTATTTTCCTAGAAATGATGTTGTTGACACCGTGCAGTCCGATGACCAAGATGCACAGGCAAGTGTTCCATCTACTAGTTCTTCACAACCTGATGTTCCGTCTTCGCAAGCCGCGAATGCTGACGCTAACGACGATGATGGAGACGAGGACGAACCAGAGGAAGACTGGACGACTGGTCCAAGACATTCCAAGAGGGTCACAAAAGGTATTCCTCCACAGAGATATGCATGGCAACTGACATAAACACCATTGCCACAAATTTGTAATGTCACACTTCCTCTTGATAATTTCACGCAAATAAAGGATCCATTGGAAGGGGTACCCTTTGTCCGAGTCCACATGGGTAAAAAGATAGCGACGATGATGGATACGAGGACGAACCAGAGGAAGACTGGACGAGTGTTCCAAGACGTTCCAAGAGGGTCACAAAAGGTATTCCTCCACAGAGATATGCATGGCAACTGACATAAACACCATTGCCACAAATTTGTAATGTCACACTTCCTCTTGATAATTTCACGCAAATAAAGGATCCATTGGAAGGGGTACCCTTTGTCCGAGTCCACATGGGTAAAAAGTTGGAATGTAAAAGCAGATAGATTAATCAAGCAATTTCATGATAAATACCCGGACAAGCCAAAGGGTCCCCCTGGGGGGGGGAGGGGTGATTAAGAATGCTGAACTAACTCCCTATACAATTTATCTCTCTTTTGCAGGGCATGCCTTTTTCTTGAGGGGAGGCTGCCTGTCAGGACGAAGCCATATTCTATTAGAGACTTTGGCCTCCCACACTTTACGCTTTACAATGTTTGCTGCTTTACTATGGGAATTTGGGAGGGGCTGTTGCATGAGGGATGTCTGCACGTAGCCATAACAAATTCCTTTCAGATTGCCAAGGTCATCCTTTGTCCTGCACCTGCACGGAAGGAGATGGGAGTTGCTGCCAAGTGCCAGATGGAGATTGGTTCATGTGGTGGACTTGGGGCTGTGGGGACAAGGGCTTGAACTTTCAACTGGCTGGAGAAGCCCCGGGGGCTTCAGATCTGGGTTTCTCACAGCCGTGCCAACATGGCTCTATTAATAAATTGGAAGTTAGAGGAAAGCTTTGCCTCGGACTATGATTTGATTTTAGATGCTATTTGGATTTATATTCTTTGGGTATGCCCTCAGTTGGCACAGTGTAACCAGACATGGCTGTTTCTCGGTGCTCTGCCACCTCAGTTTCTTTATGTGGATTCTCAGCAAAAGTTACGTGCATCTGGAATTTTATGATGCCTTGCTCCCAATTAATTTTTGGGTTCCATTTTTTCAGCCATGCAAGGCCCAAGACTAGTGGCCATTCCATGCCAGGCACCACTATAAATGTAAGTATTTCTTCGTGGCTCACAATGCCTATTTTTAGGGGTTCAGTGGCAAAAGAAGCAGGCTCCCTCCCTGCTATTGACCCATCTAGTTGGCAAAAAGCGATGGGGGTTTTCAGCTTTCTTACGTTAATCCCCAACTCCCCTACTAGGGTTGGGCTGATCAAGCATCGGGTGCACCCTGAGTCCACTAAAGCGGAGATATTTATCTCCCTGTCTTGGCTTGGGATAAATAGTCTTAAGGGGAGGGTAAGCGGTTCAATTGGTTTGCTTACCAATGGTTCATCCTCTGGATCGCTTCCGAATGAGTGTGATTCCTCCTGTCGAGATGCCGGAATATTCTCTCCAAAGAGGGGAGGGAATGGAAGCTCTACAATCTCCCTGCTTCTAAGGGCAGGTCTCGCAGGTTTCCCCCCCATTGGGCGTTTTGGTTTCCGGGTGGGTGTTTGAGAATGACACTTGGCAGCCTGGTGCCCTTCCTTTCCGCACTTGAAACAGGTTGAGGGTTTAGGAGAGAATGCGTTTTGCATTTTGAAGTGTTCTTGCTTCCATTGGGGTGGGGATTTCTTCCATGCTCGTCCCGCTCGGTACTGGTTTCTGGCCATATCGATCTCGGCTTCTTCGGCGGTGAGGTACCACTCATGTAAGTGATTCGGTGCGCCTCTGGCCACGCAGGCATTGTATAAATCATCACTCAGTCCATCCTTGAAACAGCTTACCAGAATGTCTTCTGGCCAGTTCACATGACATGCGAGGTCCCGGAATTCTTCAGTATACTCTGCCACTGGCCGCCGTCCCTGCTTCACCACCTTAATGTGGTCACGTGCTTTGCGATCTGCACGTGGGTCCTCGAAACGTTGTCGCAGGGCCATCATGAAACGATCAATGTTGTGCAATTCTGGTGCATCAGCCTTTATGCAGGGTCATCATCCATCTTGCAGCTGCTCCTTCCAGGGCTAGGGTAACAACTTGCACTCGGGATCCTTGTGTTTGGAAATCACACCCGTATTCTTGCATGTAGGTGAGTACATGTGCCACAAAGAATCCTAATTGTTGTGGATCCCCATCAAACTTCACCCCAAGGGGGGGGGAGTTTTCCTTTCCAGTTGTGGGGCTTGGGGCTGGTTGGGAATGGGCGTCAGTGCACGTGCTGCCCGGGGTAAAGGGTTTGCTGGGTCCTTTGCTGCACCATCTGCTCGATTGGCTGTCTCCAGAGGGGGGGGTGGCCCCCCTGGCCTCATCAGCAGTTGCTGTGCTCCCAGTGCTCCTTGGCTGTCATTCTGGGCCCCCTCGGATGTTGAGGTTTTCCAAAGTTTCCATCACAAACTAGGCTATATGTCTCTTCAGACGATCCTCTCTCACCGGTGCTTCGGTTAGTTTCCCCTGGTCAGAGAGGGCTTCTAGCTCCAATTTCCACCCTGGTTTTCAGTTACCGCAGTTGAGGGTGACTCCTCTGGTTCTCCCATCCCAGCTGTCTTTCTTCCCGATGCCAGCGGGGCTTTTCAGGATCCTCCAGGGTTACCTCATCCTCTCTGATGGGAAGCAAGGAACAGGCATCCGGCTGGGTGATGGTTGATGTTTCCCTCCCAGCATTCGGCTTCTCCCTTTTCCCTGTTTTGTTCGGACATGGTTTGCAGGGTCCCCTCAGTAGAGCGAAGATTGCTTCTCTGGGTTGACCATTCTGCAGACGTTGCTTTCTGTAAGGATTGCCTCTCCGTCTAACTTAAGAAAGCGAGAACTTCTGAAACAATGTATTTCAAAAGGATCTTTTATTAAGCAGAAAACGTCTGAATACCCTTAGTCAAAGCAGGTAGAGTTAAAGCAGTAGAGACCCCTCCCATTAGCCAGAATGCAGATTCTAGCCAATACACAAGTGTGAAAATGTTTTCTTTATCAGCTGCTCTGGGAACCGGATAAACATACATTTCTCTGACCATCTTCCGTTATCCATTAAAGTGAAACATCCCACATTGCCCCTCATAAACCTTCTCCAAAGGTGAAGAGATCTCAGGATGCTTGGCGCCAGGGTATAAGTTGTAAACCATCAATTGACACAGGCAATGCTAATAAATTGAACCCAAGCCCCCCCCCCGCTTCTCTCAACTGAATGGCACAATCACTCTTTGGGATCTGACACTCACCTCACAAGATATCCTAAGGTAATCATCCAGATTTAAGGAATCTAGTAAAAAATATCAGACAGAATGCCAAGCTTGCATCCTGCCTCTCAGCCATTTCTTCTATGGCTATGCCAACCCTTCTGTAAATAGCTGTTCAAGCCCCAGGAATAAAAGTACCACAAAAAAACTTGGGGGGGGGACTCCGGAGAAGCTCAGCTACAGACAGAAAGTCTGGGCAGTTTCTAAAAACACTTAAAGCAGCAGGGGCAGCAATTAAGATAAGGATTAGGCTAGAAATACAGGCACACTAGAATCTTTCCTTCCTGTGTTCCTTGCAGGATTAGCCCTGTAAAGTGGGAAAAGATTTCTTAGAACAACCAGTTATCCAAACTGCTCAGAAAAGTAACATACAGTTCAGGATAACCAGTGCGAACCGGCAGGAGCCCACCACTGCCTATGTGTGTGTTTGTATGTAATCTTTGGCTTTCTCAATTATTGTCAACTCTTTGTAAGGTAGAATAACAAAATGTTAAGAGCTTGCCAGAGTTCTCCTTCTCCTCTCTTCTGCTATGCAGAATCCTGGTACGATCATTCTGAGTTTCTTCCTAACTTCTTTCCAGAGCTAAGATTTCATTTACTGCCTATTTGTGATAAAAGGATTTCACATTTCTTCACTATCTCTGTATATGAGAATCAGAATCTGAATGGAGCTGGAATGGACCTGGTGGTGTACAATATTTGACGGTTCATTGATTCATATGATATTTTTAAGGGTATTGATGTATAGCATATGGGAAATCTTTATATGCTAAAGATGATAATTTGATGTTTAATTATATACCAAACCTGTGGAATCTGCTTATCAGAAATTGTGATTATATTCAGACACAGAATAGATGTGGAAGGGACCTTGGATGTCTTCTAGTCCAGCCCCCTGCTCAAGCAGGGGATCCTATACCATTTCAGACAAGTGACTGTCCAATTATCTCCAATGATGACCTCCAGTGATGAAGCACCCACAACATCTGAAGGCAAGCTGTTCCTCTGGTTAATTGTCCTCACTGTTAGGAAATTTCTCCTCAATTCCAGGTTGCTTCTCTCCTTGATTAGTTTTCATCCAATGTTTCTTGTCCTGCCCCCTGATGCTTTGGAAAATAAATTCACCTCCTCCTCTTTGTGGCAGCCTCTCAAATCCTGGAATACTGCTGTCATTACCCCCTAGTCCTTCTTTTCTCTAGACTAGCCAAACCCAAATCCTGCAGCCGTTCTTCATATGTTTTAGTCTCCATGCCTTTAATTGCTCTTAGTTCCTCTTCTTTGCACTTTTTCCAAAGTCTCAACATCTTTTTTTGTAATGTGGTGACCAAAACTGGATGCAGTATTCCGGGTGTGGTCTTACACCCAGGTGTGGTCTTACTAAGACTTTATAAAGTGGTGGTACTCAGGGGTGGGTTCTAACTTACCTCGCTGCCGGTTCGCTTCCTCCCGCACCATGTGGCTGCGCCTCGTGGGCACGCCTCGTGGGCACACGCACGCGCACATGCGCAGTCAAAATAAAATAATTTTTTAAAAAATATATATTAAAAAACGCCAAAAACAAGATGACGATGCATGTGCAGTGCCAGAAACTCGGCTTCTGCGCATGCGCAGAAGAAGAAAAAATCAAAATCAAAAATTCCCCCAAAAAAATTAAAAAAACAAGATCCCGNAAAAAAAAAAGATGGCGGCACCCACGGACCGGCACCGACCGATCCAGTTCGGTGATGCCATCGTGACATCACCAGCAGGTCACTACCAGTTTGGGAGAACTGGTCCAAACCGGGAGGAACCCACCTCTGCTAATACTTCACATGATTTTTATTCTATGCCTCTGTTTATACAACCAAGGATTGTGTTAGCTTTTTTGACTGCTGCCACACATTGCTGACTCATGTTTAAGTGATCATCCACTAAGACTCCAAGGTCCCTCTCAGGTTTGAGCCAGGTTTCACCTAATTTGTACTTGTACACTTAGTTTTTCCTGCCCAGGTGTAAAACCTTGCTTTTCTTCACATTAAATTTTTTGTTGTTGTATAGGGCCCATTGTTCAAGTCTGTCAAGATCTTTTTGGATCCTGAGTTGTTGTTGTATAGGGCCCATTGTTCAAGTCTGTCAAGATCTTTTTGGATCCTGAGTTCCCCTTCTATTCCCTCATCGAAGTCATTTATGAAGATATTGAAGAGTACTGGGCCTAAGACAGAACCTTGTCTTAGGTTACTTACTCTAAGTACCCACTGCTTACTTCCCTCCATGTAGATGTAGTACCATCAAGGACTACTCATTGAATATGTTTTGTCAGCCAGTTACAAATCCATCTGGTGGTGATGCTGTCTATCCCACATTTTTCTCTATCAGAAACAGTCTACCTTCCCATGGACAAAGACATTTCACCATGTGTTTATTACTTGAATATTTCTCTGCCAAGCCCAAATTTTAATGAAATACCACCCTGGGCTCATAGCTTCTTTTTCCTCTTTCCCTTCCAGCTCAGTTTTGTATTTGGAAAGGATTAACAGATTAACAGATTAACAGAGTTGGAAGGGACCTTGTAGGTCATCTAGTCCAACCCCCTGCTCAAGCAGGAGACCCTACACCATTTCTGACAAATAGCAGTCCAATCTCTTCTTGAAAGTCTCAAGTGATGAAGATCCCACAACTTCCAAGGGCAAGCTGTTCCATTGGTTGATTGTTCTCACTGTCAGAAAGTTCCTCCTTGTTTCTAGGTTGACTCTCTCCTTGATCAATTTCCATCCATTATTCCTTGTCTGTCCTTCGGGTGCTTTGGAGAATAGATTAGATTAGATTAATAGAGTCTGATTTTCCTCAGGTATTTATGTTTATGTAATAACAAGTATGATTCCTTATGGAAATGTGGTTTCTAAAGCTGTCATCTGCACAAGCTGTGTATATGGTATATCTAAGTTCTGCTGGATGGTGACTGGGATTCATAATGTCCTTCTTAGTAGGTAGGAAAAATACAAGAAGATGCCTGCTAAATATTGTTGTCTTCTCTGTCCTACTAATGAGATTATTCCACTTTTGTTTTTCATGCATATTGCTATGTGCTCTTTTAAATATTCCTTTGTAGTCTGTTTTTGACTACAGGTGGCTCAGTGGCTAAGACGCTGAGCTTGTCAATCAGAAGGTTGGCAGTTCAGTGGTTCGAATCCCTAGTGCTGCGTAACAGAGTGAGCTCCCGTTACTTGTCCCAACTTCTGCCAACCTAGCAGTTCGAAAGCACATAAAAAATGCAAGTAGAAAAATAGGGACCACTTTGGTAGGAAGGTAACAGTGCTCCGTGCGCCTTTGGCGTTGAGTCATGCTGGCCACATGACCACAGAGACGTCTTCGGGCAGCGCTGGCTCTTCGGCTTAGAAACGGAGATGAGCACCGCCCCTAGAGCCGGAAACAACTAGCACGCATGTGCGGGGGAACCTTTACCTTACTCATGTTAATGTTTCTTTAGCTACGTTTAGTATTGTTATTTCTCATGTATTCTTGTATGGTGTTTTTTTTAGTCACTGTATTTCAAAGCCAATTCCCTTTAAGATTACAGCTTTATTTTATATAATAGTTTACTACAAACTATAACTTCATTAATTTCCCATGGTTTCTGTAACTTATGCTTAAAACATATTTCTCCTTTTCTTTCATTTTCACTTACAGTTCTCTCTAATGTGTAATTATTTCTGTTTTGTTGATCAATACTGAACTTTTATTTAGACCTTGCATTTCTTTGTAAACTCTATTTTCAATTAATAACTTGATCGTAAACTCATAATGCAATTTTTTATCTCCCTTCTTCCTGCTTAGATATAGATCATTTAAAGGATTCATTCTATATTTTATAGAAGAGTATTGCATTGGCTACAGAACGTTCAAGTAATCTACAATGATAGCCTGCATGTTGTTCAACTGGATCCTCTCTTTTTTACCTTAATGAACTATCTTTATATCCTAGGAAGAGAAGAAAGGAAAATATTTTATTTTCTCTTGTTAAATTAGATTATTGAAATTCCCAATGTTTTAATATTAATTTCACTTTGACTCCTGTTCACATTTTTTTAAAGTTGGTTGTATCAAAGCTGAAGATGAATCTGGACATTTTTTTTTTCATTTTTTAAGCATTTTAAAAAATTTAAACATTTCTGTTGAAATTTTATTTTTTGTTCAGAATTTTGCAGTATGGTTCACTGCAAAATATATACACATACAAGTATATAAATATGTGTGTATAAAATATGTATATATTCTGAGAGTATATGAAAATATTAAAAAGTATTAAAATACATTTTAAAAAATCTCACTAACTGAAAAGGAACATAAAACTAGGTGCAAATTGTTATGTCAGCTTTTTATTTATTCTTTTATTTGCGAAATTTACTGAGGCAAGAATTGTGTGAAAGGAACCTGCATTGAAGAGACTGAGAAACCAAACTAAACTGAAATTGTAGTTGACAAATCAAAAAATAATTATCCCACCAGAAAAGCAATCCCTACATATGTTATTTTGATCATTGTCACATAAAACGGATATATTTGAAATGTATGTTCTTAATGAAGTGACTAATAATGTTTATATTCATAAATAGCCTTACTATTTAAACATTTTTAAGGAAGGCTAAAACATTTATGAAAAGATAAAACACTATCATAGAGTTATTTTCACACTTTTCCCTTGTTAGACAGATTTTGAAGCTACTGCTTTGTTCAAATTCTTTATAGACATCTCAAGGTCAAATGCTAAAAATAGGCTGAATTTCTGAGCCATTTCAATGGTCTTTTCCCCCTCTGTTCTCTTGACCCTGAAAGTTGCATAACTCTGAGCTAAAATGTTGAAGGATTCTATAATCAACACCAAGTTCATTATATTTTATACATACATACATACATACATACATACATACATACATACATACATACATACATACATACATACATATGCTAGAATGCATCCCCTTTAAGTCCCTGCCTCCTTCTCTAACACATCAAAAGATTAGACTGAGTACATATCTTCATGGAGAGAGAATTGGCTGCTTGCTATTTTTCTCTTTTGTCTGATTTCAGAGACATCTGTGCAGGGGTGAGTTCTAACTTACCTCACTGCTGGTTTGCTTCCACCTGTGCTGTGTGGCCGCGCCTTGTGGGCACGCACACACTTCGTGCGCGCATGCACAGTGACGAAAAATCAGAAAAAATCCCCCCCCCAAAAAAGCCAAAAACAAGATGGCGACACATGCACAGAGCCGGAAACTCAGCTTCTGCACATGTGCAGAAGAGAAAAAAAAAACAGGAAAAAATTAAAAAAAATCGATTTTTTTTTAAAAAAAAGAGATGGCGGATCCGAACCGGATCCGTGACATCACAGTGACATCACATCACTGTGATGTCACCAGCAGGTCGCTACCGGTTTGGGCGATCCAGTTCAAACCGGGAGGAACCCACCTCTGCATCTGTGGATGATTTCTTCAAAAATCTATATCCTGGCTGGTAAAGAGATACAATGATTTTGTAGCACATAACCTCAGCTATATATTATTGCAGAAACATTTATTGAGCATGCTGCATGATAGCTGCTTCATGCTAACCATTTTAAATGTTTCTGTAGTTATTGGCACCATGAATAGTTCTTCAGCTTATTAGGAAGCAAGATCTTTACTCAGAAAAGAATGGGTTAATCTCAAAGCATCATAGTCTTCTAGAAAACCTTCAGGATCCATGAATATAAAATTCAATAAAATTCAACTCTGGGCAATCTATCTATCTATCTATCTATCTATCTATCTATCTATCTATCTATCTATCTATCTATCTATCTATCTATCTATCTATCTATCTATCTATCTATCATCTATCTATCTATCTATCTATCTATCTCTATCTATCTTAATCATTAGTGTATCTTTACAAATTATAGAGAAAACCAGTGTTTTACATAAACGTGTACAAACCATGGCTATAGTGAACTGACATAGAGAATCTATATCTATAAAATATAAAGGATGTATGTATGTATATTTGTTCCAGCATAACTCTAGAACGGTTCGAGCAATTTCAACCAAACTTGGTACAAAGATGACTTACCCTCTGGAAACAAATATTGTGGGGGTAAGACCCCTAGTTGTGTGTGTGTGTGTGCACACGTGCGTGTGTGTATTCCAGCATAACTCTGGAACGCCTCCAGCAATTTCAACCAAACTTGGTACACAGATGACTTAATCTCTGGAAACAAATACTGGGGGGGAGACACCCCTGGTGTGTGTGTGTGTGTGTGTGTGTGTGTGTGTGTGTGTGTGTTCCAGCATAACTCTGGAACGCCTGGGCCATTAAGGAGAGCGAGTGCGGCGTGCTAGAGTGGCAATTGTTTGTGATGTCAGTTCCTTCGTTCCTTCCTCTGGAAAGCCAGCCATGACATTCACCCTCCAGTGAACCAATGGGGAAGCACATGGTGGATTTGGGGCAGAGTGCCAGGATCGTAGAAAGGGTGGGAAAGAGGAGCCCATGGGAGGGGGAAGGGAGAGGGCAGGGATGATGGGCATGGGAGTAGGGGGAAGAAAGGCCCCTCCCAATGGCTCCCTGTCAGAGGCAGATGGCACCCCCTGGTGGATTTGGGGCAAAGTGCCAGGATCGTAGAAAGGTCAGGAAAGAGGAGTGCATGGGAGAGGGAAGGGAGAGGGCAGGGATGATGGGCATGGGAGTAGGGGGAAGAAAGGCCCCTCTCAATGGCTCCCTGTCAGACAAAGGCTTCGACATCTATTTATATCTGGGCAACGCCGGGTTATCAGCTAGTATATAATAAAAGTGACAGCACACAAACAGGTTACAATAATTATAAAATAAACAACAAAAACCATGGCAGATAAAATCAACCATATCCTCATACAATTCAGCTAATTGTACTAACACCTGAGGTACTGTTCTAGAACCGAGTTAGTCCTTCCACAAGCTCTGTTAGTCTGTGGATGATGGGCGGAGCTTAAGCCTTGGGTGGAGCCTAACAACTTTAGGAACTCCATCCAGAAGTGGGAGTTGAACTGGACCCCCCTGTCCGAAATTATTCATTCGGGGACACCATGTAGCCTATACACATGTTGAATAAACAGTTCAGCTGACGGAATCTTGGAGCAGGGTACAAAATGCACCTGCTTGGAGAACAAGTCCGTTATCACCCAAATGACTGAATTGCCACCACTCTCGGGTAGTTCAACGATGAAGTCCATGGATATTTCTTTCCAAGGAGCAATTTTACTAGAAGTATTCAATGAAGTTTTAAAAGATGCAAAGACACCGGCCTCGTGGGAAGAAGCAATTATTACATTGATCCCTAAGGAAAATTCTGATTTGACACTTATTAAAAATTATAGGCCCACATCATTACTAAATTCGGACTATAAAATTTTCATGGCGATAATGGCCGAAAGGCTAAAAAGGTTTTTGGTCGAATTTATCCATACCGACCAAAATGGTTTCCTGCCCAAAAGGCAAATAAGAAATAACGTTAGGACTATACTAGATGTTTTGGAATATTATGAGGTGCACAATCAGGGGTGGGTTCTAGATCCTTTTGCTGCCAGTTCGCTCAGGGTCGCGCTGTGTGCGCGCGCCCACAGCAATAAAAAAATAGCTTCTGCGCATGCGCAGAAGCAAAAATTAGCTTCTGCGCATGCGCAGAAGCAAAATCCAAGATGGCGGCTCCCACGGAGACACCGACAGAACCAGCTCCATGACGTCATCGCCGAGTTACTAACGGTTCTAAAGAACCAGATAGAACCAGTAAGAACTCACCTCTGTGCACAATGAAAAGCAAATGGTGTTAATATTTGTGTTGATGCACAAAAAGCATTTGATAATTTTAAATGGGACTTTATGTTGAACCAGCTAAGATACATGGAATTTGGGGAAAACTTTATAAATACGTTTAAAGCAATTTATTCTAAATAAGAAGCCAAAGTAGTAATTAATGGAAAAACAACAAAAAGTTTTCAGATTCAAAAAGGCACAAGACAAGGGTGTCCACTATCACCATTATTGTTTGTATTATCCTTAGAGGTTTTGACTAGAATAATTCAGAAAGATGAACAAATTAAAGGTTTAGAAATTAAGAAAGAAATCTTTAAAGTACAGGCTTTTGCAGACCTGGTCTTTATTATAGAAGAGCCTTTACAGTCTGGTGTAAGGCTAATGGAAGTACTGGGAGAATATGGTGAAGTAGCAGGTCTGAAGATAAATAAGGAAAAAACTAAACTGCTAGTTAAGAATATGACTAAACTGCAAGAAAATGAACTAGCTGGGAGAATAAACATCCAGACAACAAAGAAAGTGAGATACCTAGGAATTCAAATAATGGTAAGATGCGTCACACTCAAAGGAGATAATTACGATAAATTAATTGATCAAATTAAAGCGGATCTGGATAGGTGGAAAAACTTGCAACTCTCCTTTATGGGAAGAATTGCAACAATAAAGATGAATGTACTACCCAAAATACTTTTTTTATTTCAATGTATACCGATTAGATTAGACAAGGGATTTTTTGGAAATTTGAATAAAATTATATCTAAATTAATTTGGCAAGGGAAAAAACCAAGAATTAAATTAAAACTACTACAGGACGCTAAGGAAAGAGGGGGATTCGGCCTTCCAGACTGGGAAAAATATTACCAAGCAGCAATACTCACATGGGTGAGAGATTGGATACATCTAAAAAATAGGAGGTTATTAACACTGGAAGGCCATGATATGCAGATAGGGTGACATGCTATTCTCTGGGAAGGAAAACATAAGGCTCACCAGTATTTCCAGAAGCATTACATTAGATGGGCACTATTAGATGTTTGGGTTAAAATCAAACAACGTAACTGATATGTCCCTGGAAGGGACTTATAGACTGAGGCGAGACGTAATTGTAAAAGCTAACAAGATTTATTTCTAACAGTAAGCGCTAACACTTTCACTAGTCTGACAGCTAGCACGGCTTGCTCGGCTAACATAAGCAGCGGCTGTCAGCACCTTTGACAGCTCTTTATATAGTGGCGCCGGATTCGCGTCAATCAGGACTCAGTGACGTCTGCGTCGGGTGCGGACCAAAGAGTAGCCTGGATGCAATACTCCTCCGTCACTAGATGGCACATTCGTAGTCCTGTAGGTAGGCAGGCCTTCTGACTCTCCCGGACCGTCGAAGGTTCTCTGCCGAAGCTGGATTAGGTGGAATCACCGAAGACGTCCCTGGACTCCGCCGTTGGAGGCTTTTCTTCATCTCTGACCACCTGCATCACTGGAACAAAGTCCCCATTTCCTGGTAAGTCATTCTTGTCACTACATTCATTTTAATTTGTCAGCTGGACTCTTATTTTGAAACAGCAATGTACACTGATATGCAGCCATGTGATATCTGTACTGCGCATGTGTTAATCTTTCCTTTGTTCTCTTTGTTCTTCACCATGTAGTCACAGACTTAGATGTTCTTATTTTTGTCTTGCAAATATATCATTTTTATTCTTTCCTGGACTCCGGTCTTATTCATGGGGATTGAGAGCAGGGAAACAAGATTCATTTCACCTCTAATTAATTTTCTCTGCAACATGGTAGCAGAGGATGGTTATCTTATCTTTATTGCTCCTCTAATGTTTCCCCGCTCGTCATTCTCAGATAGCCGGCCAGGTTTGTTAGCCAGATTGTTTGTTAGCGACTGAGGAACGCTGATTAATCACTGCAAAAATGGCCAAAAGGAAGAAAAAGAAGAAACATCGTAATATCTACACACTGCCCGAATCTGAGAGTGGATGTCAAGAAGAAGATTTAATAAGGTCACTGTGTCAAGTTCTAAGCACAAGCACCCAAAAGGAATTCTGAGGAATCCGGGGGAGTCGAACAACCTGACACAGAGCTTAATTTATCACGGGAAGCACAAATATTCTTAAGTGAGAGAAGTAAAAGCCCTTCATCTCCTCTATTATCAGCACGAGATAAAGCTATAAGCAGCTATTATGAGCAAATTAGTATTATGGAAGAGATGCTGCATAAAGCAAAGCAATATGTTTCCACACTGGAGCCAGTAAAAAGGGGATATAGTGTTCCTCAAGAGGCATCCATTTTGCCTTCTTCATCAGAGCCGAGACCACTCCTCCAGGAGGATGTTGTAGAGGATGTTGCGTCAGGCCAATCAAAGGAGACAGCTAATGTTGCAACGCCATCTGGTGGTGAATATGCCAAAATACAGGAGGAATTACGTTGTCTGCAACATAGTTTCCTAGAAATTTCTCTCAAACAGACTAGCCTGCAAGCAGAGATATCTCAAATGTCTCTTCATGTACATTCGCGTGCACCCCCTGGTGGTGCTGATGTATTGTTTGACCGAGGTCATGATTTAAGAGAGACACAGCAGGATTTACTGCAGCAGAGACAGGTGCAGGGTACTCAAGCAGGCAGCATACATATGGGAGCTCAAATGCAAGGGGCACCCAGAATACAAAGGCCACATTTACAGGTGCAGCAGCCACAGGTTCTGTCACAAGCACAGCAACCACAGATATGAATGCCTTTAGCACCAACAGCCTCAGCTCCAACCACAAGTGCCTCAGGTGTACATTCCTCAGCACACACCTGTTGTTCCACTGACTGGCGATGCAAAGTTAAAACAGTCAGGACAGAATTATAAAGCATGGGTCAGTGAGATTGGACTTTTACTTGTAGAGAAGGCACACACCACATGGTTTTTAATCCTCCAAATCAGCCATGGACTGATGCAATGCCAGATCAAGACACAAACGCATGCACAACTTTATTGATGTCAATGGACACTGAACTACAGATGACATTTCCACCTGATGCAACAGCTCAACAGATTTGGGCTCAACTAGAAGCATGCTATAGACCCGTTTCAATGGAGACTACATGTTTACTCCTGTCTGAGTTCCATGGCCTGAAATTAAAGCCTGGTGAAAGTATTGGAGGACATTTAACTAAGATGAAAGGAATGAGAAAAGACTTGGGTGAAAGAGGCTATGTTATTGATAATTTCCAGATGATCAGCATTATCATTAACTCATTAAATTATGTATGGAAAGATGCCATATCCAAGATTAACCAAGTGCCTATTGCTCAACGCACAGTAGATCATGTTTGAAGAATATTAACAAAAGAAGAGGCATTCATGCTTGCTATGCCACACTTGAGAGGGTCATCAGTAGCGAGAGCACCTGCGAGACGACCCTTCCGAGGAAGAACCTATGTTCCAAGGATGCCAAGATGCTACATCTGTAATCGTGTGGGACATGTCACTAGGGATTGTCCACAACGCGTTCCAGCTCACATCCAGTACCAGCCCAGAGGAACAGCGGCAGCAGAGGCAGAGGGGGAAGACAAGGTCATCGTGGTCCCAGAAGCGATTTGCAAGCTCCATATATCACTTTGGCCTTAACCAACGATCCAGGACCATGCCAAGGATATGACAGGCGTCTCTTATGGACTTTGGACAGTGGTGCATCATTGCACATTACTTACAGAAAAGATCCCTTCTCAGAAATGCACGAGCCTGAATCTGAATTTCCAGAGGAACAGCGGCAGCAGAGGCAGAGGGGGAAGACAAGGTCATCGTGGTCCCAGAAGCGATTTGCAAGCTCCATATATCACTTTGGCCTTAACCAACGATCCAGGACCATGCCAAGGATATGACAGGCATCTCCTATGGACTTTGGACAGTGGTGCATCATTGCACGTTACTTACAGAAAAGACCTTTTCTCAGAGATGCACAAGCCTGAACCTGAACTACATGAACTGTATTCTTTTTCGTATCATCCCTGTAAGGTCGAAGGGAAAGGAACTGTTTACATTGAAGAGCTCGATGCAGTCATCCCAGATGTTTATTATGTGCCAGCAGCAAATTTTAGTGTGCTTAGTCAGAGTCATGTGTCTAG
>QLTV01000566.1:225849-236036 GCA_003457575.1 Thermophis baileyi
TCTTTCTTCCCTTCCTCCTTCGAGAAGTGACTCACTCTTTCCAACTCTCGCCAGTTCTCCCTCCAACATTTTGAAGTTAACCATAAAAAGGGAAGCTTTTTTAAAAAAAAAAAAAAAAAAAAAAAAAAAAAAAAAAAATAAAGCCAAAAAAAAGATGGTGACCACATGCACAGTGCTTGGAAGTCACCTTCTGAGAAGGCTCAGAAAAAAAAAATCGGAAAAAATTAAAAAAAAAAAGATGGCAGCCCCCACGGACCGGCAACCACCGATCCGGTTCGGATGACATCACTTGCGGGTCGCTACCAGTTCAGGGGAACCGGTCCGAACCGGTAGGAACCCACCCCTGTTGTGGGGTGTTTTTATTGTTTAAAAAGTAATCATGGGAATCTGACACACTAAAGTAGGGGTGTCAAGCTTGATTTCATTGAGGGCCACATCAGGGTTGTGTTTGACCTCGGGGGAGGCGGGCGGGGGGGTATAGCCGACCAGGAAGGCGAAACCAGGGAGAGCGCCAAACCCTTGTCCTCCAGAGGAGCCTTGCCATCTGCTGGTGGCCAAGTGCTAAGGTAGGACTTCCCTCCCTCCCTCCCTCCCTCCCTTCCTTGCTTGCTTCCTTGCTTCCTTCCTTCCTTTTCTTCTTTTTCCTTCCCTCTTCATTCTTTCTTCTTCCTTCCCCTCTTTCCTTCTTTTTCCTTCCTTGCTCTCTTCCCATCTTTCCTTCTTTTTCTTTGTCTTTCCTATTTCCCTTTCCCCTTTCCCATCCCTTCTTAGATGCTCAAATGCAAAAGGGGAAACATTTCACCTTTTGTTTTGTTTTGCTTTTAATTTGTTTTGCTAGTGAAAATGGAGCCTGTGTGTGGCCCCCCCAAGCTCCATTTTCTCTGGCAGAGGGCTGCAGGAGACCATCCAGGCTGAAAATGGGGCCTGGGAGGGCCGTGCACAGCCCTCCCAAGCTCCATTTTCACTGGCAGAGGCACCGTGGGCTGTCCTTTGCTGTTTCCAGGTTGGCCTCGTGGGCCAGATCTAAGCACCCTGCAGGCCGGATCTGACCCACGGGCCTTGAGTTTGACACCCCTGCACTAAAGAAAATCAGCCAATCAACCAATTCCCCCCCCCAAAAAAACCCAAGCTAGCCGTAGTATTTATTCTATTACAAAAAAAAACCCCTTTAAGTGTAAGGGCACCAACGAAAACCTCAAGAACAAGTTGCTGAACAAGTTGCATAAACTATTTGCTGAAGAAAACAAACACAAAAACTAAATGCGTGGTTGAATGATAAAATGAATAATCCAGTCCACCTGCCATGGAAAAAAAGCAAAGCTCAACTGGGAAGCTAATAATCTTTGGAAAGTATACGATGAGAATATCTCCCATGATATGGAGGATCAATGTCCATAACAGAAAGATTCCACATAGTAAAGGATACAGTGTTGCACTGAAAGACCATTGCATCCCAGGGCAAGTCTTTTGTAAAATTGTTTATACTATGTTCTCAACATTCCATACTCTTAAATATTCCATAAAAGAATATAGGAGTTGGAGTATTGTGCCTAGTAGTTTTAGAGAAAATCAAGTAAAGTGAAATGGTCAGGCTCTCAAGAACAAGAGCTATACATAGTTTCTTCTGAGTAGTTTCCTTTATTGTTCCTCACATACTGACATAATCTTGCCAAACTAAAGCAACTATTTGCATAACTATAGATACATACTAGGAATTGCTGGGGAGGACCCATTTAAACCTTTTTCCTGCAGACCAAACTTTCCAGACTTTGCTGCCTCTTTGTCCTTTAAAATGCAGCCCTTTCCACCTTGGTCATGTGTTTTTGCTTAAAGGCTGTATAAAAATCATTTATCCTAGAAAGTGCAGGACAACTGCCTTTGTGCAGAGTTGCTAATCCTGCAAAGCAATACAGCTTGTGCAAACTCAGCATAGCATGTTCTTCTTCTTCTTCCTAGCGTATTCCCGCAGGTGCAGGGTCCGCTTTGAACACCACTTTGCACGGTCTGCTGCGTCTCCATGGCTCAGACTGGCGACTTGCATATCTTTGTTGATGGTGTCTTGGCATCTCTGTTTTGGATGCCTGCAAGGTCGCCGGCCATTGATAGGTAGTCTTGGTAGGCAGTCTTGGCAACAGTGGAAAGTGCTGCTCTCAGGATATCTCCATACCAGTAGAGCCAGCCTTCTCTCATCTTCTCTTTAATTGGTGCCACACCAAAATGCTGTTGAATGGTGTCATTTGTGATGTGGTCAAGAAGGGAGATGCCCAATATCCAATGGAGCATTCGTATTTAGCACTTATAGCAATAGCACTTAGACTTATATACCGCTTTACAGTGCTTTACAGCCCTCTCTAAGCGGTTCACAGAGTCAGCATATTGCCCCCAACAATCTGGGTCCTCATTTTACCCACCTCGGAAGGATGGAAAGCTGAGTCAATCTTGGTATTTCCATGGCATGGAGAGAGCTTTCGGTTCCTGTTGTTGCTACCCAGCATTCAGTGCCATACAGTGCAACAGGATGGATGGTTGTCTTGTAAATCTTAGATTTTGCTGCTGTAGTTCGCCTCTGGTGGTGGAAGAAAGCATAACATCATCTGCATAGAGCATAGTCCAGGGTGCATTCTGCGCAGGTCATGCGTGATGGTGTCCATGACCAATATAAACAGAAGTGGTGATAGTGCAGAGTCTTGGTGCACCCCAACTGTCACCGGGAATCTGTTGGAGAGGCCAGCTGGGCATGACACTTGGCTGCTGGTGTTCTTATATTTTGACCCAGTCAATGAGTGGTTCAAGTACTCTGTGATCCCAGAGGGCATACCAGATCAGTTGGTGTGGGACACGATCAAATGCCTTTCCAGGTCTAGGAATGCCATATGTAGTGGTTGTCTCTTCTCACGGTGTTTTTCTATGAGCTGATGGCTGCAAAGATGGCATCAGTTGTTCCACATCCTTTAATGAAGCCGCATTGGTTGAAAGTGAGTTGGGCGATGCTGCAAATGCGTTGATCAAGGATTCTCTCAAAGATCTTCATAGTTTGAGACAGAAGGTGAAGTGGGTGACAGTTGGCACAGTCAGCTGGGTCACTCTTGTTCTTAAAAATGGTAACTGTTACGCTGGTTGACCAATCAGTTGGTGCTTGGCCAGTGTTCATTACAGCATTGAAGAACTCAGTGAGGAAGAGGCGTGGCTAGCATCGCGGTGAGACGACGTGACTTTCGGGAGTCCCGTGAGGTTGCGCCGAACTCTCAGGATGGTCCATTTGGACCGGAATCGCCCCGTAGAGGCGAGAATTAGAAAGAGCATGCTCTGCCAAATCCAGGGAGACCGCATACTCCCGGATCGGTGCAGAGAAGGCTCCAAAAACCAGCGGAATAGAGAAGACAGCCATTGCGTGCAGGATCAAAGCTGGGGCAGCCACACAGAGAGCAGTGAGAGAAGAGATCGTCAGTGTGATCATGCTGGTGAGAGGTTTTCCAACTTGGATTTATATATATATAAATATATGTATGTATATATATTTATATATATACATACATACATACATACATACATACATACATACATACATACATACATACATGTGTGTGTGTGACATATTTTTACTGATAAATAAATAAAGGGAGACTAGTATAGATCTATTTCAAGCTATTTAGCTCTCATCAGCTAGCCATACCCCTTATAGGATTCAAACCTGGGCAGCTTGCCTTGTTAGGCAAATGCTTTAACCTCTGAGCCACAGGATCTCCTCCCTATCAGCTTGTTCCAGGAACAAGGATATATATGTTTGTTTGTTTTTCTGTTGAATCACCTGGTATACCCAAATATGGAAGGGAGCATACTGCTTCCTTTCGCCTTTCGGCCCCCCCAATCCAGGGGCCATCCAGGCAGTTGCTTACAATAACAGTCCATTATTTTCTATGTGTGACATATGAAATATATATATATATATGAATGGTTTAAGAGCCCACCTTGGACTAATTGGTTAAAAGTGAGACCCAAACAAAAAGTAAGTGGCGAGGAGAGCTTTTTTTAGGGCTGTATTTTGAACAGGAAGTGGTTTTTTGGAAAAGTTTTTTTTTCTTTTGGAAGAAATGAAAGTATTGGTTGATTGAAAAGCTGGACTGGATATTTTTGAAATTATACAGTAGAAAGAATAGTAACGATCTTTTTTTCTGCTATGATTTCATATTATCTACGCTAGTGTATTTTAATTTTTGCCATATTATAATTGGATACTTTGTTTGAAAAAGAAAAGCCAGGAAGGAAAAAACAGAGCTAGAGAGCCACCTACTGGTAAGAGTGGGAAATTTGAAGTGGAGCAGGGAATTTGCAGCTGCAGCTGCAGATTCAGCTTTGAAGTTGGGAAAATAAAGATAAAAATGGACTATAAGCAATGACCTTGAAGTTATAAGTTGATTAGAAGAACTGAAAGTGAGATAGAGAGTAAGAGACTGAAGTGTTATTAATTAAAGCAGCCTAGCTCTCGAAACTCAAAGAGAAATACAAGGAATATATTTTTTTTAGCTCTGTAAACTTTGTGAATATCTTCCTGGGCAAGACAAAGTAAAAGACATTTGATGGACCGAGGTGGATTACAATTTAAAAACAACCAATCCCAAATGATTGGGTATTAAGGATTAGGGTCTGAAGAACCTGAAGAGAGCAACAAATTGAAGAAGGGGTCTAAGAGAGTGGAATTTTGAAATTTTTTGGATTTTTGGTTTTTGGTTTTTGCCATTGTGGATTCTTGTATTTTTGGTGGATTTTTGGATTTTTTGGCTTTCCAATTTGGGATTTTTTTTCCTTTTCTTATTTTTTCTTTCTTCTTCTTTTTCCCTTTTTTTTTTTTTTTTTTTTTTGTTTTTTTTTTTTTTTTTTTTTTTTTTTTTTTTTTTTTTGCTGGCTGTGTATTTTTTATCGTTGAGGGATATAACGGGAGAAAACAATTCTTTTTTCTTTCTTTTTCTCTTGTCTTTTTTGTGCGGTGGATTACAAATAGAAAGAGTTACAAAGATACAAGATGAAGAAAACAGGATCAGCACCATCATCAACTACGTCTTCGGCAGCTTCTTCAGCAGCTTCGAGCCCTGCTGGACAGAAAGGCCCGGGTGCTCAAGTACTTCAAGAAAAAGCTAATGCAATGCAACTAGAGTTGAAAGATCTGATTCAAGCATTACATGTTGGTCTTAAAGAGGTTAAAGATAAAATAGGGTGAGTAGATGATAAGTTAGAGAAAGTGGAAGATAAAATAGAGAAAGTTCAACAAATGATGGAGAAAAATGAACAGCGGGTGCAGAAAGTAGAAGAAAAAGCTGAACAAGTAGGAAAAAAAGTGTATGAAATTGATGATAGATTAATATCAGCAAACAAAAGCAAAGAAAGAATAATAATCTCATTAGAAATGGAAAGAGCAGATTATTATCTGAGATTTCAAAACATAGAGGAAGAAAAAGGAGAAAACTTAGTAGAGATAATGGCGGAATTACTGGCAGGAGCTCTTGAGATGGATAAAGAAAAAATAATGGCGGATGTTGATAAGATATATAGAGTTAATACAAGATACGCGGCAAGACATAAGCTACCAAGAGAGGTTCATGTGAGATTTACAAAAAAAAGCAGTGAAGGCAGAAGTCCTCCAAAGAGTGAGAGATGAGCCTTTAAAATATAAGGAGAAAGAAATTGTAATACTGAAAGAAATACCGAGGAGAGTAAGAGAACTAAGGAGAGAATACCGGTTTTTAACAAGACAACTAATTAAACATGGAGCTAATTTTAGATGGCTGATACCGGAAGGAATCTTGGTGACTTGGATGGAACAAAGACACAGATTGGATAACTGTTCTGCCCCAGCTACAGACCCCAAAGAACGCAGCACACACAAAGTCTGTACAAACCTTAGTTTACTAATTAAGGACTACTAATAAGCTTTCTTAGTAGTCGTTCAAACACAAATACAATTTAAATCAGTCTTTTCTGAACACCGGCTGTTAATTCAACTTCATTAACAGCCAGCAAGAGTCCAAGAAATAATAACTCAATTCTGAGGAAACAGTCTTTCAGATAACAGTAATCTTACTGTGATTGGGCAAAACGCCCAGAAGCAATTTGCAGGAAAAATGATGAGAGAGAGAACAAGAGCCGATCAGACTTTTCTGGAATCAAGACACAAAGGAATATGAACGAAGTTGTTTCCTGCAAATTGGCTCAGTTATTGTCATCCCTTAAATAGGCTAAGGGAGTGGCCAATTAGTCCCAAGCCTTACTCCTGAGGAGACCTCCTCCTGAGGAGCCATTCCTGCCTTTTGGCAGCTCTGCGCACCCGTGCATTGAGAAGAGGCTCCTCCTCTTCTTCCTCTTCACTTATGGGAGCTTCTGGAGGTTCTGAAGGCCCTGGCTGAATCCCTGCCTCTGGCACCAAGTCCTCTCCAGCCTCCTCACTGTACGACTCGGGTACCAGCTGCACAGACCACTGGCGAATCACCACACCAGCCTCCTAGCTGTCGGAATCAGCTACCAGCTGCACAGGCCGCTGGCGGGCCACAACAATAACAAAGAGAAAGCAGAACAGTTTTATGAACAATACTTTGGATCACAAGACGAAGCAAGAATAAGTGAGCAAGAACCAAGACAACGAGAGGAAAGAAAGGAAGAGATGAGTGTAGAAAAAGAAGAAGAGGAAAGAGACTGGGAGATAAGATAACCAAGAGAGACAAGAATGACTAGGACAACAAATCCCGTTTATAAGTAACTATGGAAGGAGAAACTAAATTAATATCAGTCAACATAAATGGACTAAATGTGCCAATGAAAAGGAAAAGGATATTTCATAGATTAGAAAAATTTAAAGTACATATAATTTGTTTGCAGGAGGTGCATATTAAAAAACAACATGTAAAATTATTGGAACACCCTAAAATAGGGAAGCTATATACTGCATTATCATCACAGAAGAAAAGGGGAATAGCTTTATACATAAAAGAAACAAGAACAGCTAAACAAATTTTTACAGATGAGGAAGGGAGAATATTGATGGTGGTAATAATGATGAATGAAAAATTGATACTTATGGTAGCAATATACACACCAAATGCTAACCAAGATTTTTATAAGAAACTTCATGAGACAATAACAGAACTGGACTATGAAAATATTTGTAGTTTAGGAGACTTCAATGCGATAGTTGATATAGAAAAAGATTATAGAGCTAGAAAAATAAACAAAAAGACGAGGAGAACACTTCCAAAGGCATTTTCAAGAATGGCAGAAGAATTAGTGATTCAGATACTTGGCGGGAAATACATCCAGAAGGAAATCAATATTCATTTTATTCAAATAGACATATGTCTTGGTCAAGAATAGATATAGTTTGGATGACAGCAGAATTAAAAGCAAATGTGCAAGAAATAAATATGGAAATTAGTAATTGGGCAGATCACAATCCGATAAAAGTTATATGGAAAGGCCAAAATATATATATATATGTAGAAATATATATATATGTATATCAAGAAATATTGAAAGAAAAGGAGTGTATTCAATTTATGAAAAAAGAACTAGATTTCTTCTTCAAAGAGAATAAAAAAGAGGATACATCATTACAAAATGTATGGGAAACAGCCAAAGCATATATTAGAGGCTTAGCTATAACATACAGAGGAAAACAAAATAGAATGAAAAAACAAAAACGATGACTATTAGAAGAAGAATTTAAGAAACTAGAGATAAAGCTACAAGCAGAACCACAAAAGAAGGAAATAAAGAACCAAATGGATTTAGTGAAACATAAAATGAATCTTATGGACAAGGGAAAACTAGCATTACAAATTAAAAGTGCTAAGCAAAACTTTTTTGAACATGCTAATAAACCTGGAAGATGGTTGGCATATAAGTTAAAAAGAGAAAGAAAAAAGAAATGGATAGACAAGTTAATAGATAAAGAAGGGGAAATGAAACATCGTAATGAAGATAAAAAGAAAATTATTCAAAATTACTATGAGAAGCTATATGAGCAAGAAATAATATCAGAAGAAAAAATAAAACAATATTTGGAAAAAGTGGAACTATGCAAAATAACAAAAAAAGCAGTAGCATAACTATGATGGAATTGACAGGAGCAATTAAGAGGCAGAAGAATGGGAAGACACTAGGACCAGATGGACTACCCGCAGAATTATATAAAGAATTGCAAGAAATTTTGAGTCAACCAATGTTAGAAGTGTTCAATGAACTTTTGTTAGAAGGAAAAGCACCAAATTCTTGGATGGAAGCATATATTACCCTTATACCAAAAGAAGATTCAGACTTACAACAAATAAAAAATTACAGACCAATATCCTTATTAAATGCAGATTATAAGATATTTGCATCAATAATGGCAGAAAGTCTGAAATGGTTTCTAAATCAATTTATACATCCAGATCAAAATGGCTTTTTACCAAAAAGACAAATTAAAGATAATATGAGAATAATATTAGACATTTTGGAATATTATGAAGCACACCCAGAAAAGCAAATGGCACTGATTTTTTTTAGATGCACAGAAAGCATTTGATAATGTGAATTGGCAATTTATGCTAGCGCAACTAGAAAAAATGGAGTTTGGGGAAAGATTTGTGAAAATGATTAAGACAATATATCATAAGCAGATGGCAGAAGTGATGGTAAATGGAGACAGGACTGAGAAAATCAATATTAAGAAAAGTACAAGACAAGGATGTCCTTTGTCTCCATTACTGTTTATATTGACATTAGAGGTGTTAAATAGAAGTATAAGACAAGACTCAGAGATAAAAGATATGGAGATCAAAAAGGAACAATATAAATTGCAAGCGTTTGCGGATGATTTAGTTTTTATACTAGAAGATCCAGTTACAACAGGGCCTAAACTAGTGGAAAAAATAGAAGAATATGGAGAAGTGGCAAGTCTGAAAATAAACAAAAAAAACCCTAAAATATTAGTTAAAAATTTAACAGATAAGCAAAGAAGAGAATTAGTGAAAAATGTGGATATACAGATTGTAAAGAAAGTGAGATATTTAGGAATTCAGTTGACAGCAAGATGTGCTACAATTAAGGAATATAATTATAAATTGTTGAAACAACTTCAAATAGATCTGGAAAAATGGAAGAATTTGCTATTATCGTTGATAGGAAGAGTGGCAACAATTAAAATAAACATACTGCCAAGATTATTATTTTTATTTCAGACAATTCCGATAAAACTGGAAAATAAATATTTTGAGGAACTAAATAAGACAATTCATAAATTTATTTGGCAAGGGAAAAGGGCAAGAATTGGTTTGAAAATGATGCAAGATAAAAGGACCAAAGGAGGCTTTAGACTACCAAATTGGGAACTATATAATCAAACTGCAGCATTGACATGGATGAAGGAGTGGATCGTATTGAGGAATGCAAGGTTATTTACAGGCTTTTCCCAGGCCAGTCATAGAGGGAAACAGATGAGTGTGCCTTGCCTCGCCGCGGCTCTAACTCTTTAAAATTTTAAAATTTAAAATTTTGGGGAGTTAGGGAAAAGGGAAAAGCCTCTCCTGGGAAAAGCCTGCCCTCACAATCGCATGCCTGTAGCCAGAGCCGGTGTCAGATCCCAAAGAGTGATTGTGCCATTCAGTTGAGAGAAGAGGGGGCCTTGGGTTTGATTTATTAGCATTGCCTGTGTCAATTGACGATTTACAATCCATGCCCGGGCGCCAAACATCCTGAGATCTCTTCACTTTTGGAGAAGGTTTATGAGGGGCAATGTGGGATGTTTCACTTCAATGGATAACAGAAGATGGTCAGAGAAATGTATGTTTATCCGGTTCCCAGAGCAGTTGATAAAGAAAACATTTTCACACTTGTGTATTGGCTAGAATCTTCATTCTGGCTAATGGGAGGGGTCTCTACTGCTTTAACTCTACCTGCTTTGCCTAAGGGTATACAGACATTGCTTTGAATGGAATGCTNAGAAGGTTTATGAGGGGCAATGTGGGATGTTTCACTTCAATGGATAACAGAAGATGGTCAGAGAAATGTATGTTTATCCGGTTCCCAGAGCAGTTGATAAAGAAAACATTTTCACACTTGTGTATTGGCTAGAATCTGCATTCTGGCTAATGGGAGGGTCTCTACTGCTTTAACTCTACCTGCTTTGCCTAAGGGTATTCAGACGTTGCTTTGAATGGAAT
>QLTV01000566.1:267585-277923 GCA_003457575.1 Thermophis baileyi
TGCTGGGAAAGGACAGCGTAAGCCTCGGTTGTCTCCACTCGTGCGTTGAGACTGATCCCGCACCCAGGTGTGGCTCCCATGGCTGTTCCATGGGAGAAATTAGCCCTTCAGCTGCGCCTTGAGAGGCTCGTTCTAGCTGAGAGAGGTGCTCAGGGTCGGCTGTTTGTGCCAAGCCCCTGACTGGTGTTCCCTCTCCGTGGCCTCTTCGGCTTCCACCACGGCTTGGGAAGGCGAGTAGATGGTCTCGATATGGATAGGCGATCCGTCATCTACCGACTTCTCTGTGGCCTGCTTCTCTTCCTCCATCTTCCCTGAGTCTTTACACCGCCCGGTGCTGGGTCGGTGCTGGGGCTCAGGACCCCGAACAGCGCCCCGATGATTCGGGGTAGCTGGGTTATTTTTTAAGGGAGATTTGGGTTAATGTCAGGGTTCCAAATAACATCCAAAATTAAATCAGAGTCCAAGTCCAAGTATTCCTCAAAGTTCCAATTTATTAATAGAGCCATGTTGGCACATCTGGGTGAAACCCGAATCTGAAGTCCTCCGGGTTTCACCACCCAGTTGAAAGTTCCAGCCCTTGGCCCCACACCCACAAATCCATCACGTTGTCCAATCTTCAATTGCCATGCTGGCAGAGTCCACCCATCTCCTTCCGTGTAGGTGCAGAAGTGCAGAGACAAAGGATGACCTTGGCTTCCTAGAAAGAATTTGTTATGGCTACATACTAACAACCTCATACAATCCTCCCTCCCATTTTCCCACAGTAGAAAATGCTTCATAAAATAGTATAAATTGTGGCAGGCCTAAGATCCCAAATAAAATGGCTTCGGCCTGACAGTCAGAATGGAACTGGGGAACCACACAGAACTCATCCAGTTCATGGTAGCCTCCAAAATGGCACAGTCAATTCTTCTGGGGCTCGCCTGGCTAGTCAAATGGGCCCCGATGATTAAATGGGAGGACTGCTACCGAAAAATCAGGATAGGTGTGGGGCCCTTGCCACTGTTCCACCTGAGGCAGGACTCACAGAGGCGAGCCCGCAGCCCCCCCCCAAGAGGCAGTCATGACGGCCATCGAAGTCCTGCCTGGGACTCAGCAGGTCCCCATAGAATACAGGGACCTGGCTGAAGCTGTTCTGTCCCAGCACGGCAAACCCCAGAAAGCGACACACACACACTGTTCTTTAAACAAAAAGGCTTTAATACTAATAATTGCTTAGTATTAAAGTGAATACTAATTCTTTGCCAAAGTGTTTGTTTTCAAGCACAGAACACTTTGGCCAGGATTCCAAATATGAAAGACACAAGCAGGTCATTAAGTCCATCAAATACAATTACTTGCTGGGCCGGCTAGCTGCCCTGCGTGCTCTGGCATCAGTCAGAGGCCCCTCCTCTTCACTGGAGTCACTGAACTCCTGCTGAGGAGGTGCAGAAGGCCCTGAGTGCGCATCGTCCTCTGGCCCTGCTTCCTCTTCGGTCTCGGACTCTGGTGCCGGCGCTACAGACCGCTCTTGCCACCCTATGGACTGTTCCTGTTCGTCCAGATCCATGAGCAGCTGCACGGGACGGGGGCAAGCCACAACAGAAGCATTCAGTGAGGAAGAATGCAACATCCTCCCCCCCCATTGCCAGACTGATTGTGCAATTGAGATCGAACCCGGGGCTAAACTCCCTAAACCAAAGATGTACTCAATGACCCCAAGAGAGATGGCCGAGCTGAGGAAGTACATCGAAACCAACCTGGCCCGGGGGTTCATGCAACCTGCAAAATCCAGAGTAGCCACGCCGGTGCTATTTAAGGAGAAGAAAGATGGGGGGATGAGGCTCTGCGTGGATTTTCGTGGAATAAATGTGGTGTACCCCCTCCCCCTCATGAAAGACATGCTGAACTACCTTTCAAAAGGGAAGGTGTTTATGAAACTGGACTTGAGAGAAGCCTATTACCGGGTATGCATAAGGGAGGGGGATGAGTGGAAGACTGCTTTCAACTGCCCATTGGGTAGCTTCCAATTCAAAGTTATGCCCTTTGGTCTCCAAGGAGCCCCTGCAGTATTCATGCAATTCATTAATGAGGTGCTGCATGAACACCTATATAAGGGGGTTCTAGTCTACCTGAACGACATTCTCATATTCAGTGAGACGTTAGAAGAACATGTGAAACTAGTCCGACAAGTGCTGAAGAAACTGTTAGCCACAAATCTCTATGTGAAGCAGTCCAAGTGTGAATTTCACAAAACTTCCCTGGACTACCTGGGCTACCGAGTGTCAAGTGAAGGCATAGAAATGGATCCCAGGAAAGTGCAAGCCGTACTTGACTGGCAACCCCCTCGCACCTGGAAACAGCTGCAGAGTTTCCAGGGGTTTGCCAACTTCTATCGGCAATTCATCCCAGCCTTCGCAGAAGTGGCTCTGCTGCTTACGGAACTGCTAAAGACAGGGTCTCCCCTGCAAAGCTGTGGCCAGCGCAGCCTCTGGCCTGGACGCTGAACTGTCAAAAAGCATTTGAAAGCTTGAAACGGCTGTTTGCAGAAGAACCCATTCTTCAGCACCCGGACCCAGATAGGCAGTTCATCATCCAGGCTGATGCCAGCAACGTGGCAGTGGCAGCCATGCTCCTCCAGAAAGATCCCCAGGGACAGCTGCTGCCTTGTGTATATGTGTCCAAAAAGCTCACAGACACCGAGCGGAGGTGGGCAGTATGGGAGAAGGAGGCCTTTGCCGTTTGTTGGGCTCTTCTATTGTGGCAGCACTTTTTGGAGGGAGCCAAGATCCCCTTCGAGGTCTGGTCTGACCATAAGAACATCGATGCCTTAAAGACCCCACGAAAACTCTCCCCCAAACAAGTCCGCTGCATACAGTACTTCAAGTGGTTTGATTTCAAGCTGAAATATATCCCAGGGAGGAAGAACCTGCTTGCAGATGCCCTGTCAAGGAAACCCCAATATGACAACCAGCAGGAGGAAGTCGTCCATGCCATCATCCTGGACACACAGAGTGCAGCGCAAGTCACTACCAGGAGCCAGGCCAGCAGGCAGACTGACCCCATCGATGGAAAGCTAACTGCTGATTTGAAGGCAGCACTATCTACCGACCTGTGGCTAGCCAACAATCGAGATACTTTGATGACCTGGGATGGACTAGCCTGGAAAGGTTCAAAGATTTACGTCCCCAACAGCATGAGACTTCTGGTGCTCAAGCGGAGCCATGATTCTCGATTGGCTGGTCACTTCGGATTTCTAAAGACTCTTCATCTGACTAGATGGCAGTTTTGGTTGCCAAAAATGAAAGCTGATGTGGAGGACTATGTAAAAAGTTGTGCCACATGTGCTAGCAATAAGACAAGACCGGGGAAACCTCCCGGTTTGCTCCAACAGGTAGCTGAGCCCAGCTGCCTGTGGGAAGAAATAGCTATGGACTTTATAGTAGAACTCCCGGAAAGTGGTGGCAACATGGTGATCTGGACTGTGATAGACTTGTTTTCCAAACAGGCCCATTTTGTTCCTTGTCCTTAGCCTTCCCGCGGCTAAGAAATTGGCCAAGATGTTCGTCAAACAAATCTAGCAGCTCATGGAGTTCTGTGATGGGTGATCTCTGACTGAGGAGTTCAGTTCACTGCTAAGTTCTGGAGAGAGTTCCTGAGATCCATTGGGTCATCACAGGGGCTTAGCTCGGCTTTCCATCCGAGTACGAATGGAGCTGTAGAATGGACAAATGCCATGGTGGAACAATACATCAGATGTTATGTGGATTACCAACAAGATAATTGGGCTGACTTGCTTCCTTTCGCAGAAGTGGCTTATAATAATGCAGTGCACAGCAGTATGGGATTGACGCCTTTTCAGATTACGAGCAGCATGGAATTTGTTCCCATGCCAAAACTGCTGAGACAACAGCCTTCTTCCATGACTCTAAATGAATGGATGGAGTCATTGAGGAAAGGCTGGGAGAATGCAAAAAAAGCCCTGATTGAAGTGGCCGAAGCATACAAAAAGCAAGCTGACAAACACCGATCTCTCCAACCCCCCTTTCGTGTGGGAGATCGGGTGTATCTTTCTACCAAATATATATGCTTGAGTTTGAAAAGTAAAACGTTAGGACCAAAATACTTAGGTCCCTTCCCTATAGTGAAAGTGATTAACCCAGTAACCGTATAGTTAAATCTCCCCCGCATACTGGGAAAAATTCATCCTGTTTTCCATTGCAGCCTGTTAAAGCCTGCTGTGGGATCTAGATTGAGACCTCAACCTGCTGCTCCCCCAAAGCCGATTGTGGTGCAGGGTGAGACTCATTATGAGGTGAAGAAGATTTTGGACTCTAGATTGCAGAGAGGTTGTTTGCAATATTTAGTGCATTGGACGGGATACCCCTTGTCTCAAGCTACTTGGGTGAAAAGTTGGGATATTCATGCAGACACCTTAGTCAAGCAATTTCATGATAAATTCCCTGATAAGCCTAAGGGTCCTCCTGGGGGGGAGGTGGTTAATGTGATACTTGTATTAACCCCTGACTTTTATTTCATTCCAGGATTCATTCCTTTCCTGAGGGGGGGGAAGCCTGTCAGTTTTGGAAGCCATTATTTCTGTTTGCTTCAACTGCCACATATTTTAGCCTGGGAAATTCGGAGGGGTTTTTTGTTGGACCGGTAGAAACTTAGTCATAACAAAATTCTTTACTCAAGGACAAATGCCTGCATCTGCGTGGAGACTGTATCCAGTTGAATGTGAAGATTTGATTGGACCAGCTTGTGGGTGTGGGGCAGGGTTGTGAACCTTCAACTGGGTGGGGAAACCCTGGAAGCTTTCAGATTCGGGTTTCCCCAGATGTGCCAACATGACATCTCTAATAAATTGGAACTTTGAGAAACTTCTAGCCTCAGAGTTTTATTTCGTTGGGGGTGTTTTCTGGAACCCTGACACCAGCCTCTCTGAGAAACAGATAAGAAGAGCTTCTCAGGGCCATCTCCCGGTGTTGTAATCCACATGGTCCTTCCTCACCTTGTGTTCCCCAAGAGGTGAGAATTTTCCGGGGATCTGGGGTGCCAGGCAACGGTTATAAATCAGGTGAAAGGTTATACAACAAGACAAGGCAAGAAATAGGATACCTAGGATACATAAAAAGAAAATAACTAAATGCATCAAATCCAACCCCCCCCTCCCTTCTTCCACCGAAGAATGGCAGATACACGGATCTGACAATCCTCTACTAAATTACTAATATTTAATATTTTTAAAAATTACTCATTATTCCACCATAACTTCAATATTCCAAATGTGTATGATTACTAATAAAGCCAAATGTTAACAATATTTAATCAATCCTGGGAGTGTATGTCAAAATCCCCACAATTTCTAATCCTTAATATTTTAAATTCACAATATACTTTAACACACTATTAATGTTAATAATACAATTAGATTACCTAATCCTAAATTTCCATCTACTAAGCTTAATTTATTTTTAGTTATAATAAGTTGTATTATCTGTTAATATATATACTACTATTTTCCCTATTTGTATTTTTCCATTTTATTAATATATTTTCTCATTGTCCATCATCTCTTAACCTTTTGATAATTCCATCATTTATTGACTTTTTAGTCAGCGTTTTATTTCTCTCTCTTGGAATCTTATAGCTCTTTTTGATATATTTGTGCCTACTGAACATTCCCTTCTGGGTGCCCTTTGTCACTTTCTGCTGTATTATTTGAACTCCCATCAACAAGACTTCCTTTTTTAAAAAAGAGTTTTTTCTTTTTTCCCTCTCATTCTTTCTCTTTTTTTTTTTGAAGAGATTTTTCTTTTTTCTCTCTGTTCTATTATAAACTTTTAAGGAGTTATCTAATTGATTCCTACTTATTAATCCTTTCTCTTCTTTATTTTTAGCTTTTTGCATCTCATTTTGATTTTTCCCTTTCACTGCTTCTTCTAATTTCTCATCTATTTCCTGAATATCATGTTGTTCTTTTCCCCCCAATTGTTGAGTGACTTCTACATTCATTTCTGTGTCTTTAAACAATCCCCTTGTCCCCTTATTGTTCTTTAGTTTCACGCATACTTTTTAATATCAAGAATATTTCTTCATATGCCTTTATTATCCCCTGTAAATCCATTTTATAACAATTTAATAAAAATTACTCAGTATATTTCTATGGTTCCAATGTCTCAATATTTAAAAACTCCTGCTTAATAAAAGTTCATCAATCCCATAATTATACCTCCGAAACCCCTAAATTTATAATCTTTAAAATCTTTAGTAATTTACAGCCTTATAGTTTTCCAATTATATATCTTCCCAATTGTCCAAATTTTAAAGTCTTATTTAACTTTTCTTCTTTTCTCTTTTCTTCTATCACCTTTCTTCTTTTGTCTCGTAGAATGTTCTGTTAAATAACATTAATAGTCCAAATCCAAATTAATCCACTAGATTCCTCCAATCTTTCAGATCCATAATCCAATAGCCAATTTTAATAAAATTTAGTTAATTACAAGTTAGTTCCTTTTATAAATCTTCAGAAGGGGGAAAAACTTCATTAAGTATTCTCAAATTATCCAAGTCGTCTTCTAACTTAAAATCAAGGTCAGGCCGTCTTCCAGATGTTGTTACTTCTATTCTGTGTATTAGACTTTATGTGTATTGGAGACTTCCGGGGTGACGTCATGGTGGTGCGGTGCAGAGAAATGGAGCGCTAATTCTCTGCCTGATTTTTTGCGTTTGGGAGGCCGAAATCGGCATCGCGATCCTCGTGGGGGAGAATGACAAGCAGGGGAATACCGTGCGGCAACGGGGAGGGGAGCGACCCCCCATTGCGGAAGGTGGGAATCCCTGAAACCAGACACAGAAGAGACCAACTATAACGGTGTGGTCCGGAGACATGGCGGCCTGAACAAACAGCGTGGAAGCAGGGAGTGTGAAACGGCAAGATTATCGACAAACTCTTTGGAATAATTAATAGTGGGAATCCTTCTGAATGAACAATATGTACAGATAATATGGACGTCTGAGAAAGTCTCTAGAAAGAAAACTGGCGGCGCATTAGCAGTGTGGAGCTGAAGATAGCGTTGACTGTAAACTATTGGGCATGGATCGGAGGAAAGAAAACTTCGATTGAAAGTGCAGGTTTAAAGGATTTTAAAAAAGAGACTTAATAAAAGACCAACCTGAGAAGAGAAGAAAAGAAGATGGAGAGATAACTTCTTCTTTTACTTGGAGATAACTTTTCTAACCCCCCATTTTAGGGACAATAGATAACAGGAGAAGACAGGAAAGATAGTGATGGGGCAATCTTAAAGGAGACAACATCTTGAAAGTATACAGTGACTGAGCGGAGGATAAACATCAGTGGTAAACTTAAAATTGTATCTACAGACTTTTCTGAAAAGTAATTTTTTTCTTTGATGTCTATTTGGATTGCATAGAAGATCTCTCTTTGGACAATTTATATTTATTCTGACTTTTATTTACATATTTGGATCTCCTTGTTCTATAATAGTGAAAATATTTACACTAATTGTTATTATATTATATTTATACCATACTATACTGCATTAACATATGTTATATATTATGAAATAATTTAACTATTGGTATTTAAATATTTGAAGTAGAAATTAAACATTAAGTATTAAGTATTAAATATTTATAGATGGTATTAAGATAAATCAAGTAAATAGTTTTAAGTATTAACACTAAAGTTTAGATAATAATAATAATAATATCTATTAGAGTCTTGTAATCTTTTCTTGTATTTTTGATTTCCTTATCTCACTTTAGTTCTCCTTCTTGAAGATCTTTTACCCCTCTTCTTTTCTATATATATGATATAGGAAATAATTTGGAATTTATAATTTATAAATAGACTATTACAAATGAAATTTTAATATAAAGAGTTAATAGCAGAATATAAGAATTTGAATAACAAAAATAGAATACTGGTGGGCTGGTTAATAGATGATACGGTGGAACAACTTTTTCAAAAGAGTAAATATGGCAACCACATCCACTGTGACTAAAACTATTAAAAGAGCAATACCTGTAACGGCCTCACCAGCAGGTCTTTTCCCTCTCTCATTCTCTCCCTCCAGGTCTCTCATTTCTCTCTCCCTCTCCCTCTCTCCCTTCTCTCTCTCATGTTTCTCTTTTTCCCCCCTCTCTTACTCTCCCTCCATCATTTTCTCATTTCTTTCTTTTTCTCCTTTTCTCCTTTTCTCTTTCTCATTTCTCTCTCCCTTTCATTTGTTTTTCTTGTTCCTGTCCCAAGAAACAATCACTAAAAATGAACAGAAAATAAAAGTGATAGAAGAGAAAGCAGAAAGAGCAGAAAAAAGATTAGAGGAAACAAGAGAGATTGGAAATGGTAAATAGAGAGTTAGAGGGGGCGATATCATATTTAGAATTGGAACGATCCGCTTATTATTTAAGGTTCCAGAATGTGCAAGAAACAAGAGAGGAAGATCTACCTAAATTGATCTCGGAAATACTGACAGAATTACTTCAAATAGATGGAATTGAATTAGGAAATAACATTGATGAGGCTTATAGAGTACAAACTAATTATGCAAGGAAACATAGACACCCACGCAAGATACATGTTAAATTTACTAAAAAAGCTATTAGAGATGAGATTTATAAAAATACAAGAGGTGAACAGATTAACTTCAATGGGAAAGGGATAATTGTATTCAAATTCCAACAAGAATAAGAGAAAAAAAGAAGAGATTTTCAATATTTTACAACAAAATTAATAAGAAATGAAATACCTTTTAGGTGGTTGATTCCAGAAGGACTGCTGGTAACCTGGCATGATAAAAAAAAAAAAGAATAGATACAATAGAGAAGGCAAACCAATTTATAGAACAGTATATAGAGAAAGAAGGAGACAATAGTATAGATTTAGAATCCCAAAGTCAAGAAGAACAACAAACAGAAGACAAAGAAGTACTAGAGAGATAATGTGAGAAGATAAAAACCAAAGAGAGGCAAGGAACGTTAGAGTAACAAGAGCAACAAGTAGGTAAAATGGAGGAAGAAGTTAAATTCTTTTCAATTAACATAAATGGACTAAATTCTCCAATTAAAAGAAGAAAATTATTTACCAGATTACAGAAACAAAATTTAGATGTCATTTGTCTACAGGAGGTGCATGTGAAAAAAGATGAAAGTAAATTGTTAGAAGCCCCTAAATTGGGAAAGCTTTTTGTAGCTCTGGCTGACTCAAAAAAAAAGAGGGATAGCATTATATATAAAAGATTGGCTCAACCCCAAACAAATTTATTCAGACAAAGAGGATAGAACATTGATAATTGAAGTTTCACTTAATCAAAAGAAAATATTAATTACGGTTATTTATGCCCCAAATACTGAACAAAAAGAATATTTTAAGAAATTATACAACCAAATTACAAAATTAGAAAGGGATAATATATGTATAATTGGGGACTTTAATGCAGTGGTAGACCCGAAAAATGATTACAAATCAGGAAGTAAAAAAAACTATGAAAGAAGAACTTTACCAAAAAAAATTTTTGATTTGGCCAGAGAACTAAAAGAGATGTGTGGAGGAAAAGACACCCACAAAAAAACCAATACACATACTACTCACACCCTCAAAATTCCTGGTCCAGAATTGATATGGTCTGGATGGATATAGAAACAGGAGATAAAATAGAAGAAATTGAAATAAAACCTAACACCTGGGCAGACCATAACCCTATTGTAATTACAGGGGGAAAGAAGAAAAAAAAGATGGACTATGAATCAAAGAATAGTAAAAGAAAAAAATTATATTCAATACTTGGAAAAAGAACTAACATTATTTTTGAAAGAGAATTGGAATGAGGAAACTACCACTCAAAATTTATGGGATACAACAAAAGCATATATTAGAGGTCTTACCATTGTATACACCATAAGAAGGAATTAAAAAAAAAACAAATTACAGATTTACAAAACAAATTAGGAGAATTAGAATACAAGATGCAGATAGAGCCCCAAAATCATAAGATTAAAGAAGAAAAGGAAATACTTAAACACAAGATAAACTTAATCACACAAGAGGAAGTAGCCCAAAAAATTAAAGCAGCCAGACAAAACTTTTTTGAACATGCCAATAAACTGGGACGGTGGTTGGCTTATAAATTAAGGAAGGAAAAAGAAAACAAATATATACAACAATTGGAAGATGAAGAAGGGACTATACAATTTCAGATTGAAGAGAAGAAAAATATAGTGACAAGATACTTTCAAAAATTATATAGCAAAGATGATATACAGGACAAGGATATTCAAAACTACCTACAACAGATTAATATTACACCTATAACAAAAAAAGCAAAAGACATA
>QLTV01000566.1:370329-381234 GCA_003457575.1 Thermophis baileyi
ATATCATAAGAAGGCATGCCATCCCAGTTGCAGATCATGGCCTTCCAATGGCTACCACAGAGAGGAGGGGGTCATGCTGTTTTCCAAGGCACCAGAAGGCCAGACAAGGAATAATGGATGGAAACTGACCAAGGAGAGATTCAACCTGGAGATAAGGAGAAACTTTCTGACAGTGAGAGCGATCAACCAGTGGAACAGCTTGCCTTCGGAGGTTGTGAGAGCTCCAACACTTGAGGCTTTCAAGAGGAGATTGGACTGCCATTTGTCTGAAATGGTGTAGGGACTCCTGCTTGAGCAGGGGGTTGGACTAGATGACCTACAAGGTCCCTTCCAACTCTATTAATCTGTATCTGTATCTTCCAGATCTCTATAGCTAAGTCACTAGTTTCAAGAAAGCCCTTCCTTCATATAACGTCTGTAAAATAACTTATTTAGAAAATTCATTTATACAGGAAGATCAATAGCAGAGGAAACACTCTTTCTTCTTTCTTTCTTTCTTTCTTTCTTTCTTTCTTTCTTTCGAGAGAAGGAAGGAAGGAAGGAAGGAAGGAAGGAAGGAAGGAAGGAAGGAAGGAAGGAAAGAAATTTTAATATAATCAAGGAAGGTTAAAGCTTTTATTCTAAACATTTTATGATAATTTCTGAACAATCCATGTCAAGGTCATAACTTTTTTCCTAACAGAGATCTTGTATTTCCTTGCTTTATCTTAATAATTCAATAAGTAAAAACTTGTCATTAATTTTGAGAAAAGCTTTATTTTTGTAGCTGCTGCATAATGGACCAACCACATGAAGAGTTTATGACAACTTATGTGTATGAAGCAAAAGCTGCACCAGTTCAATCACTGCATTTCAAGCCACGGTATTTAGCACAGGAACCCTGATTGTAAAAAATATAAAATGGAAATGGAAAGCATGCTGATGGGAAGATTGAGAATCACTGAGGAATTCTTCTAATTTGATTATAATTATTTTTCCCAGAAGTTCCTTTGACTTCTATTATTACACATATTTGCAAATCAGTAAGCTTAAACCTGCAGTCTTCCCTTTCTTTCTCCTTTATGTCTACTTCCCACACATATTTACTCATGTAGAAAGCATCTTGGCTTTTCTATCTATATCTAGATATTGAGGGTGGAGGATAGAGAGGAGTGTGTGAATTTTCAAGTGTAAAATTTAGCAGAACAGTTTAACTTTCTAAACATCTGCAAATGAGTATATTTTGGTGAAGTAATTAAAATTCTTAATTAGGTACACCTTGCAGCTTCTGAACGTTTTCACTGGCAATAATACAGCAAGAGTTTATTACCTGCTTTTAGAATTTGTAAAAAGGGGTAGGAGAAAGAAGGGGAGCCAGTTTTAAAAAGAGAATAAAGAAGGAAAGAGGCTTTAAAAAAAAAAAAACCTTTGCTCCCACACAGTTCAGGGAGTTCATACAAAGAAGATCCCATGGCAACAGCAAGTCCCACAGTTTGCTTTATACAGAAACACACAAATCCAAGAATAGATAATGCATCATCGCTTTTTAAAACAACCCTTCACTAGAGAAATTTCTGGAGGAAGGCTGCTTGGCTGATCAATGTCGAACTTGTACATCAAGCGTTTCCTCCCGACGTATTATCTTCGCTGTTCATTTCCATGTGATGGGATAGGGTGGGGCTGAGGACAAAGGACCTGTTATGATGATCTGTCCCCGAAACAAGTGGGTAGTAACGATTCTTTCTTTACTGTCCCTTTCCTCAACCCCCTTGCCTCTTCTCTCTGAAGGCTTTGCAGAGGCAATCTGGTGTGGATTGGTTAGGACTGAACTATCCATTGGGTGGCAGTAACAGTTCCTTTATGACTTGCAGCAAAGCAGAGAATGCATTCAGTCAAATGAGCCGATTTTGTAGAAACACTGGAATCATTTATGCATTGCATTGCAGTTTCTGTTCGTCCTCTTCTTTCGTTCTCTCCTGCTCCTTCTTTTTATCCCTCCTTTGTTGCCTGCATTAGAATATTCAGAGTGGATTGACATTTTTTCTCATGCTTGCTCTTTTGGATTGTTGATTTATCATTTTCACCGAAGATTATCATCATTCAAGGCAAACTGACAACTGTGGGGTTTCTCCTCCCTCCCGCTTCCCCCCCCCTTTTTTTTTTTAAAGAAGCCTTCTGCCGATCGAGAGTTTTAGGACCCAGGAGACATCCTCTGAAACAGCAGGAGCTGTATGCTTTCCACATAGCGGTACAGTGCAAGGAAAACCCCGTCGGATTCGTTATTGTAGGATACTTGGAATATACCCGGGATTCGGGCTTCTTATTATGGCTGTGCGGTGGCTTTGGAATTTTTACATGTGTTCCGAGAAATTTTGAAAATTTCATGCTCATAACCCAGGACTTCCTTTCTTGTCCTACAGCTCATAGACTTCTTAGCTCATCGTTCTTTTCGTCCTCTTCACCTGCTTCTAGCAAGCTTTTCCGCCTTCTTTTGCCTTTCATCTTCTCGGCTAATTTTAATTTGGGCTTCTCACGTGGATTGTACCATCGGTGAACAACCTGGGCACTTTGAGGACAAGCAGGAAGCAAATTTTGCAAGGGATCTCTAGCTCTACATGGAATTATCTGCTTGGATGGTGAATTTGGCGCTTGTAAATGGGCATCTCTTTCCCCCTCTTAATTGTTAGCATTAGGAAAAAAGAATCCAGAGGAGTTCTTACACACCGTGCGTTCCCTGACTACGTATTGTGATGATCAGTACTAATCTTACTCACTGATACCGGGAGAAGAATTTTTACAAGACTGTGGTGGGTAAGATAACCTTCTCTCTTTCCTCCTTCCCCACTTCCCCCAAATGTTATGTTAAAACTAATCAGAGATATTGCTAAACTTGGCAGCTTGTGATTGAATTGCTACTTTCATGATTGCTGCATTTTACTTGCTTGTGTGTGTGTGTGTGTGTGTTTATGTGTGTCACAGGGAGAAAGCTCTATTATTAGTTCAGTAAAAGAACTGCAGTAGGTATTTTGGAGAGTGCATTTTGTGATAAATCAAAGCATGGGCAAGCCAACTCGCCACCTGAGATGGAAAATCAGCCTGTTTGCAGTCTGGATAGACATTCTTCCAAGTCCTTTCCATCTTCTCTGTGTGACGTATTTTGGAATAGAACAGAATGTATAGCAGTCAGAAGAGCACTCCGTGATGGACCCTTTTTAATGTAAAATGGATTATTTTATTTCCCCCCAAAGCTCTGTGCAGTATTATCTTAGAACTGCACTAGACACTGACAGCTCTCGCTTTGATCAAGTTGCAGAAGTTTAAAGTGCCTAATCTGCATTCATTGGCATTATGAGGTAGTGGGAATTAATACTGCTATGGAGCCTGACATTGCTGGGAAATTTGACCAATGAACAGTTTTTTTCTTTAAAAAAAGGCACATAATGTTTCTGATGGTTCTCTGCTGCTTTGTATTCCCCCTTTCTGGGAAAACATTGTCATTTCTTGTCCAAATAGTTATGTCTTGATACCCTGAGACCCAGCCCACGTGCAAGAGAGCTGGAGATCAGTAAAAAGTGATATGACCTCAGCAGCTTTGCCCAAAGCTTACTGGGGCAAATGTATCCAGGGCCTTGGTAGATCAGAAAGACATCATAACTAATATTCCCTTGGTGCAAAGCAATATCCATTGCTCAACCTTTTTCTGTAAATTCATTTTGATCAGAGGAAGAGAGGAAGGACTGTGGGAATCAATAGTGATGACGTGGTACAATACACTGCACTGCAATGCTAAACTTATACAGTGTGTGCTAGAATGTAGACTCCCATGTATGGCTAATGGTTCACTCTTAATGGATGTGGTGTAACATATATGCTGCTTGAAAAGGAAGATAGCTATAGCTGAGCACAATGAACTATTATGTAACTTCAATGCATCCAATGACATTTTTATTCTAGCTGTTAGTTGGGTTAACTTTGGAAGACTACTGATAAAGACAAACACAGCTAATCTGATATTGAGGGAAATAAATAACTCCCATCCTCCCACCAGAGTTCCATCTGGGATAATGCTATAAAAAAATAATAGAACATTACATTTATAACTCAACTACACCTGCTCTCAGGGAGAGCATACATAAGAATGTTCAATCACACACAGAGAAACATATAATCTGACCCATCAGCACTGCACATTTCAACAGACTTCAAGTTGACTGAAACTGAATAATCGGTGTAACCTCCTTTTTTTTTGAGTTAAAGGTATCCCCCCCTCCCCATGTAAGACTCTAGTTAAGAAAAGTGTCCTACAATTATTTGATGTGGTGGCATACAAATTTGATAACTAACACACACACACACACACACACACATGCACGCACACACACAGGCATGGTTTGTCTTTTTTTAAAAAAAATATTTTTATTCATTTGATATTAAAATATTGGACACAGTGCGACCATCCTGGCATTATCTCCGCCATACACACTAAAATATGAAACAAATATCAAATATTCTCATCATTACTAATTATATACAATTATTCTGCCCAATATACTCATTTATATTTACATATATTACATCACATTTCGGGTCCAGAAATCCTAATTATTTCCTGTTCCAACTCCCTGGCATGGTTTGTCTTGATGGGAAGAAATATGCCTTAGAGCTTTGGTTGGTTATTAATTAAAAGCTTTCTGCAGCTTTCTTTAGTAATTAAGCACAGTAGCCAAGTTTTTAAAACAGAACCTTTTTTAATATAAGATTATGATAAGGGTGGCTCTCCTAAATTGTTGATAAATCTGAAACTACATGAAATAAATAGCTAATTAACAACATAGTTTGAGGTCCCTGCATATCCCATGTAGACTAATTGTAATGTCCCCCTTTATACAAAACAAATGACTAAAGAATATACAATAGGGGCAACAAGAGATTGAAAAACAGCATCCACCTCAGGATCATGGTATATTCAATTCTAGAAACTTTGCAAATGATAAATTTTCTTAGCAGCCTGGAGTCACGTTTCCTTAAACATGTCTTTTGCATTTCTTTATTTTAAAGTGGCTCCCTAGGTCTGTTTTTTTTTCTTATTTTTTTTCTAGAACAATCTGACACATACACTAATAAATTGAATTAATACAGGTTAGGGATTGGAACCAATAGAACACACACACACACACACACACACACACACAAACACACAGAAAATTAACTCCTGTTTCCATCCTTCAGGGGTCAGAATAACACTATGGCAAATCTTAAAGATTAGTATGCAATTTTGCAGGAATGTTCCTAGCATCAAAATTTTTCTCCTTGACACTTCACTATGTATATTCTAATTCTTGAATTACTTTAGGATTTTCTTGCACTGTTTCAACAGAACCACAGTTCTGTACAGAACCTTTTAGAAGCCAGTATATTGAGATGAAGAAGGATTCAAGAGAGCAGTTGTGTAGATGGGGCTAGGATGAATCTATATATAGTATATTTGAATCGTAAGCTGATTTCATTGGACTTGATAAACTAACTAGATATAGAAGTGGATTAAACTACCTTTAAATGATAATATCCATCTTGTTTCTTACATTTGTAATAAGAATCCAATATACTATTATACAGTATTTATGTTTCTACCTGCTACAAAAAGTTAGTATAAAATGTAAATTATTGTTCTGATCACCAAATGTTTATATGAGATCTTAGTTGCTCAGGTTTACAAACACAGGTCTTGAAACTTATATTCATTGAGAGAAAACTCAAGGCCAAGTAAACTGGTGATTTTTTAAAAAATAAGCAAGTTTATTTCCCTAAAGTATAACTAATTTGAACTATGGTTAATAAAGTTTGATCTACAAATCACAGCCATCTGATTCATAGAAAATTCCCTTGAATAAATTCATGATTAGACTTATGGAGAAGAATCAGTTACTTTATATTGGAAATAATACCAATACAAGAGTAACATATTTGTAATATGTAATCCACTTCTATACCTGGTTAGTTCATCAAGTCCAATGAAATCAGCTTATGATTCATATATATTGTATATATATTCATCTTAGCCCCACCTACACAACTGCTCTCTTGAATCCTTCTTCATCTCAATATACTGGCTTCTAAAAGGTTCTGTATGGAACTGTGGTTCTGTTGAAACAGTGCAGGAAAAGTTTTACACTATTATAAAATGCAGCTAATTATTGAAAATATGTCTGATTTTTAAATCTGCTTTGTAATAAAATGCTTTCTTTTTCAAACTGTTGTTTGTAACCAAAACAATCTCAGCACTTTTTTATGTCAAAGGATATAACTTGGATCATTATGTTTTTTTTTTCTTAAAAAATCAAGTTGGTGGGTGGGACTCACATTATGAAGAACAACTATAGAACCATATTGTATTCATAGCTACTGATAAGGGTTGTGTCGGGATTTTTATTCCTCTATAGATCTGGATTGGACTGCTATTTCTCATGTTAGGGATCAAAGAAAAGAGAAATAAAATTTTAGCAAATCAAATTAGTAAACTATGCCTACAACATGTAATCTTGTAATTCTGCCATGTATATTGGGGTGTCTATGTCTCTGTGGGAATAAATCAATATAGTCACCAATTATGTATGCATTTGACTTTTGCAGTGCAATAAATTTAGACTAGAAATAGATCACATGTGATATGATATAATCAATGTCTTTATTGATTGGATGTGCTTTGATAAAAAATGATTAGAGGACCCTGTTTCCATGTATGAATGTTCAGATGAGAAATAAATATAGCCTTTCTGAGTACAGTTTAATAATACAGTACCTTCTGATTCAGAAAAAAACAGCAATCGTCCACAATTTTAAACACCTGATGCTTTCTGTTGCCTTGCTTGTCTTGGTCTGCTGGTTAATTATCTACAATATAATTGTAAAATCTGGCTAATGAGTGTTGTAATATATTAATACATTTTAATATGTGTGAATAATGTTGTATACACTGAATTGACACCCATCATCTTGTAATTTATTTCAAGTGGGAGTTTAATACTGTAGTCACAGAAAGCTTTGTCATCGATAACAGAATGATTATATCTTGCCAGAAATATATGAATAGTTTACTGGTTACTTCAGAATTCACACACTCTCAGTGCCAGAGAAAGATTGTATTAATGTGAAAACATTGATTGTTATCGGCTAGGACAACACCATTTGAAAAATGTATGTTTTTCTTTTTGGTTTTGTTCTCTGGATTTTACTAATAATCATCAAGCCTGATTACCTGAAAAATGTTCACTTATCATATTACATCAGTTTTCTAAACTTGATGCCCTCTTAATGACTTAGGCTAAAAATCCAAAATTCTTTGACAGCACTAAATCAATATTGGCTAGAATTCTGGGAGCTGTAATTACAATGGTGAAGCTTCATTAGATCACACTGCCCATGTTGATAAATAGTTTTACTTGTAACTTGCAGGAACCTATGAATTGGCTGCAGATATTCCAGTGCTAAAGAGAGATCAGAATGATCATAGAGCTATAACATTTCTTTTGTCAAGAATGGATCATTACAGAGCCGAGGTGGCGCAGTGGTTAGAGTGCAGTACTGCAGGCTACTTCAGCTGACTGTTCAGCAGTTCAGCGGTTCAAATCTCACCGGCTCAAGGTTGACTCAGCCTTCCATCCTTCCGAGGTGGGTAAAATGAGGACCCAGATTGTTGGGGGCAATATGCTGACTCTGTGAACCGCTTAGAGAGTGCTGTAAAGCACTGTAAAGCGGTATATAAGTCTAAGTGCTATTGCTAATTACAGTGTCTAAAGTTTTTTAGCTTGGGGAAAAAGATGAGTAAGGGGAGATGTGATAGATCATGTGTGGAGAGGGAAATGCAATGTGTGTATTCTCTTAGAATATTATAAAGCAAGATCATCCATTAAAATAAAATGTTTAGGATAGGGGTGTCAAACTCGATTTCATTGAGGGCCGCATCAGGGTTGTGTTTGACCTCGGGGGTGTGGGGGGCATGGCTGGTGTGTGTGTGGCTGTGGGGGCCTTGCTGGGGTGGGCGTGGTCAGCTCAACATCACTCATATTGGGGGCATCTGTGGTGGCCTGGGTGGTGCTGGGGGGATCCATTGTATCCAGTGGAAGTCGAGACCAGGGAGAGCGCTGAACCCTTGCCGTCCAGAGGAGCCTCGCCATCCCTCTCAGGCCACGCAAAGGACCCACAGATGGCGGTTCAGGCTGTCCAGAGCCCTAGGCAGCGGAGGGCAAGCACCTAGCCTGGTCCTCGAGCTCTCAGGGCACCGGGACCCCACAGCCCAGCCCAGCCCCACTTCCCCAAGGGGGTGCCTGGCTGAGCTTACCTCCTCCTCAAGGCTGCTGCTGCTGTTCTCGCTCTCCTTGGTCAGGTTGCTCATGGTGTGTGCGGGAGGGCAAAGTGTATGGGTCAGAGGGAGGCCCACTCCCTCTCCATGCAAGGAGACCCAGCTTTGTAATCAAAGCATCCTCAGCTATAGGATGGGAGACCACCAGGAGAGGTCAGGAGGAGGAGGCAAGGGGATGGCGAAAGGGCAATGGGTGAAATCCAGCAGGTTCTGACAGGTTCTGGAGAACTGGTAGCAGACATTTTGAGTAGTTCGGAGAACCGGTAGCGGAAATTTTGAGTAGTTCGGAGAACCAGCAAATACCATCTCTGGCTGGCCCCAGTGTGGGGTGGGAATGGGGTTTTTGCAGTATCCTTCCCCCAGGAGTGGGGAGGGAATGGGGATTTAGCAGAATCCTTCCCCTGGAGTGGGGTGGGAATGGAGATTTTGCAGTATTCTTCCCCTGTCATGCCCACTAACCAACGCCCACCAAGCCACACCACGCCCACCAAGCCACGCCCACAGAACCGGTAGTAAAAAAATTTGGATTTCACCACTGGCAACAGGGCTGCTGGTGGCCAAGGCAGGACTTTCCTTCCTTCCTGCCTGCCTGCTTGCCTGCCTTTTCTTTTTCCTTCCCTCTTCCTTCTCCTTTCTTCTTCCTTCCCCTCTTTCCTTCTTTTTCCTTCCTTGCTCTCTTCCAATCTTTCCTTTTTTCCCCCCTCTTTCCCTTTCTCCTTTCCTGTCCCTTCTTGGATGCTCAAATGCAAAAGGGGAAACATTTCTCATTTTGTTTTGTTTTGCTTTTAGTTTGTTTTGCTAGCTTTCTGCCAGCAAAAATGGAGCCTGGGGGTGCGTGCGCCCCCCCCCCTGGCCTCCACTTTTGGCCTGGACGGCCTCCTGCAGCCCTCTGCCAGTGAAAACAGTGTTGTAGGAGGCTGTCTAGGCCAAAAACAGGGCCCAGGGGGTGCGCACGGCCCCATCGAGCTCTCTTTTCACTGGCAGTTTCAACATCTTCAGCTTACAGATAGCAGAATGTTTTCAAATGATTCACCTATTCTAACAGCATATTATGGATGATAATGAATCCATAAATAGGAAAAAAGCACTAGGTGATCAATTAGCAAATGTAAATTCTGTAGTTGTTATGAAGGTACTCAAAAGCAAACACCATAAAAGTTAAAATGCTTTGACCAATTTAGTATGTGACATATAGAAAAGGACTCTATCATAATAAAATTGATCAAAATGGGCCTCAAAATGATTTCTTATGTTACTGCTGATAAAAGTACATAGCAAACCTTGAACTGAAAGACAAGATTGTGCTTTTTACACAGTACCTTTGACAAGAGTTAGCCATTAGTGTAACACTAGTGATGGGCAGATCTGTTGAAGTAGCTATTAGCCTTTAGAGCTAAGAAGCAGCTGTGCTGTTCCCTCAGAGCTCATCTGTCCAACACCTTATTGTGAGTCAATAGCTCCCAGGAATTGGTACCTGAAATCGATGCTTAAGATCTGCTAGTAGCATGGGAGCTATGAGTATATGGTAAAACCATAACTCATTTAGTGAAACTTGCATTTTTGAGCAGTACAAAAACTTAGCTGAATTATTTGATTTAAAATATATTTTATTAAGTATTTTTCAGAAATGAAAAAAAGAAAGACAAGAAAAAATAAAAAGATAAAACACAAAGCAAATAAGCAGGAAATTTCCAAGTATCATAAAATTGGGTTAAATTTTTCAATAAATCTTTTGTTTTAAATAACTAAGCATATTATTGTAAAAACTACATTACAGTGTTAAAATCCAGGTGAGATATAAATATCAACAGTAATAATCAGAATAGTGTAAACAATAAACCTAGATTAAGAATTACAGTGATTACTATTAAAGCAGTTGAAGAACTATTCCCATTTAGCAAATCATTGGAGAATAGAATATTAAAACTGAAGAGAAATCCTGATTTTGCATTTTGCATTTGCACAAATTTTGGTCAAAATTTGTACAAGACACATAAAATTGTAATCTAAAAATGGTTTCTAAATTGAGTTAAATACTATGTCAGATATATTTTTGAAATTATTTTGGACATTGAAGAATACTTGTATAACTTAGTCATTTATCCGCAAAAGACCTGTACATAGGAAATACAGATCATTTTTGCTGTAGTTACTTAGAATTTCCATTGATCTAGAATATTTGAGGCTTATTGTTCAAAAATAGAAATATTACTTTTAATATTATTTCTTCATTCAGTTGTCATAAACCTTTTAATAACTACTTTTTGTTAAAAATTTTCGTAATTTATTCAATTAAATATATTCTAGGACTTCCAACTACATAATTTTTTAAAAAATAGTATTCTTATGCTTTTATGAATCTATTTTTTTTCTATTTAAAGTGAAAGATCAGTGCAATTCTCTTCTTTAGCAATCTGGGATTCAAATATAATATAAAGTATGAATGCAGAAGTCCAGATAATGCTAGACTGGTTCTGTTTTATCTTTACTTGTGAACACTTTGTTAATTAAAGTAAAAATTACATTCTCTCCCTCCCTCCCTCCCTCCCTCCCTCCCTCCCTCCCTC
>QLTV01000566.1:381393-394289 GCA_003457575.1 Thermophis baileyi
CTCCCTCTGTGTGTGTGTGTGTGTGTGTGAGAGAGAGAGAGAGAGTATTCACTGTTGTAATTTTTAATATGCAACATTTTCCTTAGAAAATGAATGTTCTGATTTAAAGTAATTTAGTTTTCATCAAATACATCTTCTTGATTAATAGATTGCTTAAAAATACTTTTTTTCTGAGTCCTCTTTTAAAGTGATCACTCAGTATAAGATTCTCTGCTTTTTTTCCATTGACATTTTTTTTCATTGACTTTCCCCTTCATCACAAGTGTAACAGTTTTAGTAATTTATCACCTTCTCTTAAAATATAACAAGTAATCTCTTTTTCCCATATCTTATCTATGAACAAATCCTTAAATCTTTGTAATTCAGTTCCAATCAGCAAAAGTCCATTAAGGATTACTAGAGATAACACATCTATTTTAACCTTGATCATATAAACCAATTTTATGTTCTGTTTCTTTATAGACTTGATCTTTAGTCTCTTTAAATAATGTGCTAGAACTTGATTTCTTTTCATTTTTTCTTTGTCCTTCTCACAAAATTCTTCAACACTTTTTAACAGGTCTCTTTTATAAATCCAATATAGGAAAGTTATCTAGGTTGCTCTTTTGGTTTGTTATTTGTATATTCCTTTTAATTTTTAAGACATCAGACTGTTTGCTTTGCTCATCCAGTGTAGCATCTTTTTCCATACCATTCTTGTAACTTGTCATTTTGAAATCTACTTTCAGAGCAATCTCATGTTCCTCTTGCAATATGTTTTAAACATAGTTTATCTATAATGGCAGAGAAAATTAACTTCTGGGTCCATTGTTCACAAATACACTTCAATATGTTCAGCATTAAAGTATTTTGCTCCATTCTGTATAGTAAGTAGAATTTAAATGTTCTTATCAACACTAACAAATATGATTGCAGAAATTCATTGGCTGTTCATTTATTAAATTTTAAGTGGTTAAGCTATGATCTATCATGGGCTAAGGAATAAATATGTAGCAGTAATCATGTTAACTTTCCCATATCATTTAGAATCTATGAATCTTGTTTGTCTCATATTTTTCATGAAATATAAAGCAACAGAAGCTTTGGGAATGTTGAAGAGGAACCAAACTTAAATATTATTTACAAAATGGCTTCTTCCCATGACTTTTTTTTTAAAAAAATATCATTATAATATTGTACACAATGTTATACTGTAATGTTTGTTTCATTTTAGTAGCATTTCACTAATATTTAGTGGAATTCAAAGGACATTTTAGCAATAATCAAGTTTGCTTTCGTTGTTTGAATTTTAAAGAAATCAAATGGCACTCATTACAAAGGTTATGGTGATATGCATTAAGCTTCAAATGGCTTTTAGGAACATACCTCTGCCATGTTCTCTGGATAGATGGAGATAATGGGATGAACATACAGAACAAGTACAATAATTTTAATAATGTGGAAAATCAATTGCTCATAGCTTAGAGTGATAAACTATGATTACTAGTGCACTAAGCCACTTGTCTAGAAGTAGCCATAATTTGCAAAGCTATATGTCTTTCATTAAGAGATCTATCAAGAGCATATCATCTTATAAATAGAAAGACTGGAAAAACAAGTATTTACATCCAAACCAAAATATAATATTGAGACCCAAAGTACCGCAAAGAGGCAACTTAGAAAGTGATCTATAATATAATTCTGTAAAATTTTAGAGATATGCTTACTAGGATTGGCTGACTTGCTTATAGCATTTTTAGAAAGGTTTCTGACAAAACAGGCAAATTGAGATGCTATTAGATGGATTCAGAATAGACTCTAGATATTCTAAGTAATTCAGAGTTTTGGAGTTTGAATACATTCAACTCTGATTTCAACTGCTTATATAGAGTAAATGGAAAGCTAAAGCAGAATAACTGATAGAGGTACCATTTAGACACAAGGAGTTTTTAACTCTGATTTCAACTGCTCATATAAAGTAAATGGAAAGCAGAATAACTGATAGAGGTACCATTTAGACACAAGGAGTTTTTAAGGAGCATGTCTATGACCAAGCTTTGAAGAGAAAAATTCAGTCTTTTTATTATGTCATGTTCAAGTCTACTTTTTAAAAGTTTCTAATAGCTGCATTATAAGGTTTTAAGGGCCTTGCTGGATGAGTGAAAAAAAATAGTTGTGTATGATTTTTTTTTCTGATATTTTGCTTCTAGAAGCAAAATTAAATCATGTTCCCTGCCTGGGGACCAATTTCATTGAAATATTGTGAATTTTGTGTAATTTATCCCTGCAGGTAACTTTAACATAGGATTTTTTTTGGTATAATAATATTGGTACGAGGGAAGCCGGAAGTGTCATGGCGAGATAGGCTGGAAAATAGTGGAGCTCTGATGAGCTTTGCGAAATCCAGCCTGACAAACTGCTGTCAGGGGGGTCTTCGGACCGGAATCGTCCTGAAAGGATGGTGAAGAAGGAGAGGCATCTCGGACGACCTAGAGAAGCAGGCAAGTTCCTCGAACAATCAGAGACAGATCTTCGAACCGGTGGCGGGGGCGGCGGCCATTTTCAAATGACCACTACAAAGCTGGGGCAACTGGACCAAGTTTTTGTGCTGGGGCGGTGTTTGGATAAAGTGCTGATACCGGGTGAGCAAGTTACCAACTCATAGGTAAAAGGCAATTTTTAACTTGGAATTTAAAAGGATTTCCCAAGCTGAAATAGCAGCTAATTGGCAACGGGGAACTGTACAGAGGAAGGGGGGAAAATGGAGGCTAAATTTTTAAAGCCCAAGATGATTACTTGTATCTTGGATATAATTTTAATTGGAGAAATATAAAAGAAAAGAAGGAAGAAATTTACGAGAAAATTCTTTTTGTTTTTTTGTGGATTTAAAGTTACTTTTTGACAGCTTTGACAATCAGCTGGTGTGAATATATTGTGAAGTGAAGAGTGCCATCTACTGGAGAAAAGAAAATATTGCAACAATTTGTGGATTGTAAGAGAGAAAGTGCAGCTGTTTGACCTTGGCTGTAAGAAGATAAGGTGGAAAGCAGGGGTGAAATGCTACTGGTTCGGCCTGGTTTGCCTGGACCGATAGTAACAAATGCTTCCGGTTCACAGAACCAGTAGTAAAAAATGCTTTTAAAAAGTAAAAAAAAGTTTCCAGGGATCAGCTGTTTGACAATCAGCTGAGAGGGGGATCCAAACCTTTTTTAAAAAAACTTTTTTAAAGCATTTTTTACTACCTATTCGCCCGAACTGTGACTCAGTGAGGTTCCTGCTTGTTCCAGGGGCCATTTTGTGTGAAGTCCAGCTGCTTCTGCATTGTGTGTGAGTCAGTTGTGTAGCTTTTGTGTTATTTTTGTGTAAAGTGTGATAGTTGTTTTTGAGCTCTCTGTGACTCTGTGAGGTTCCTGATTTTTGCGGGGGCCATTTTGTGTGAAGTCCAGCTGCTTCTGCATTGTGTGGAGTCAGTTGTGTGGCTTTTGTGTTGTTTGTGTGTGAAGTGTGAAAGTTGGTTTTTGAGCTCACCTGGTCACATGACCATGACCACCAAGCCATGCCCACCCAGTCACAGGAGCACCAAGCCGAGAATTTTTAAGGAGTGTTTGTTTTGCCTATACTGTTTGGCTTTGTGTTTCTACGGCTGTGGAGGACAATAAATTTTGGAATTGGATTTACTGGACTATTATTTGAACTGGACACAATAGAAATTGGGGGGGAAAAGAGACTATATGGACCTTAAGTTTTAATTTTGATATAATATAAAAAGCTTAAATTGGCAATATGGAGATTTGGATGTATGAGGAATTATTTGTTATGCTAAAAAATGTGTGTGAAACTGTAAAAGGTGATAAAAAATCAGAAATTTTGTTGGAATACATAGATGAAATAGGAGAAGAGTCAGAAATTTTGCGGGAAGATACGGAGCAAAAAACAGGAGAGGAGGTGGTAAAGAGACAAATGAGGAACAAGAAAACAACATACTGTAGAAGAAGAAGGAACTGAAAGTAAAAAACAATGTGATGATTTCACTGGGATTTACAGTGGTAAGAAAAGAGTTGAGAGAGGGGAACATCCCTTAAAAAAGAATCAATCAAAGGGTAAAATGGGAAATAGTGGGAAGAGATTAGAGAAAATTGGGGGGAGAACCACACAAATAATAAACTCAAAAGAGAGAAACAGGACTCAGGAGAAAATATATAAGATACATAAAAATAAAATAAAAATAAAAAGAAGAAATTAAGGGAATGGGATAAAAGGAGAAAATTAATAAGAAGTGGAATTTTTGAGAGACCAAAGGAAAATGGTTAAAAAAAGGAAGACTAGTGGGAAGAAAGAAAGGAAATAAGGTTCATATTAATAGATTTAAGAAAACTGTAATAGTATTACCATACTAATGGTGGATAGTTAATTAAATTAATTAAGTTAAAGGTATATGGTAAAATAGTTTAGAAGTAATTAAGATATATGATGATATATTATTTTTGTCAAAACAGATTTAGCAGGGAAAAAAGGGATGGGAAATTTGATACATTTTTAATTGTGCACTGTTAATTAAATTAAAGGGTTTTTTGTGTAAGATTTGAGGTAGATGGAATGTGAAAGGGTAATTTGTTTTATTTGCAAAGACAATTTAAATTAAATTAGTTAATGAAATCATGAGAAGGAGTTGAAATATAGTGGGATAGAAAATATGAGAAATGTATGTAGTAAATAGGATAGTTAATTGATGTTATTGTAAGGGATTAGGAATCTAGGGCGATTAGTAATACTATTAAAGAAAATAAATAAAGATAAAGAAATATGTAAGGAGAATATTATGGGTTGGAAGTGAAATGGAGAGATGATAATGAAATGGATTATGTATTTGGAAAGCTATGTATGATAGATCCAGACAACACTTCGTTCATAAAATATGTAATGTTTGTTGGGGAAAAAACAAACTTTTTACAGAAAAAATAATAATAATATTGGTACAAGAATAATATAATCATGAGATTTGAAAGGACCGTCAATATTTTCTAATTCCTACCCAAGACAGGAATCTTCATACCATCCCAGATAAATGGCTAAACAACCTTTGTTTGCAACTTTCCAGTAACTCAGCACCCACAGTTCCCGGAAATAGGCTTTCCCACTGCTTAATATTTTTTACGTTCAGGAAATTCCTCATGTTGAGTTTGGAACTCTGTAGGCTTCCTCCCATTTGCTCTTGTCTTCTTGTCAGACATTATGGAAGATAACTCTGTACCCTTTTCCTGTTGACACATCTTCAAATATTAGAAGACTGTTATCATGCTTTCCCTTGATTTTCTCTTTAGACTAAATATACCAATTTTTTCAACTTTTTGCATTGGATTTAGCCTCCAAGCCTGTCACTATCTTTGTCATTCTTCTTTAAACACTAACCAGTTCCTCAATATCCTTATAGTGTTGAAACCCGGAGTGAACAGAGTTTACTATGTATACACTGATTATGTAGAGAATAACTATCAGTTCCTGGACCTTGAGATTATTCCTCTGTTGCTGCAGTGCAAAATTGTGTTGACTTTTTTGGCAGATGTAACACTGCTGGCTCATGCTTTATCTGCAGTCTACCAGGACACTCAGCAAAAGGTAGTAATCAACAAACATTACTATAAAACTTTAAAATTCTTAGTGCCAGCTAGAAAAAGCATGAGTATTCTCATTTTGCTTAATAAGCTGAGATGAAAATTCATCTTATCAGGGTTCTTTGTCCCAAGGACTGACACAACACAGCACAGAAGATAACTGTAAAAATACTTTATTGTAGCACACACCTTTTATGTCACCTTGTGTTAATCCACCATCCTAGATTTGCAAATTGATGCAATTATGTAAATAAATGTCTTTGATTATTAGTCCTTATAAATAATTAAAGTGGCATAAAACATTTGCCTCCAAAAGTTCTTCTACCTATTATGATACCTAGTATGGTTGCTCTTCTTCTGGTTGCGATCAAGCTCCAGGATAAGTTCTGAGCTAAGGTCCAGGCAGGAATCATACCACAAGAGGCTGCTTACTATAGTTTGTGGTCCTGACAATTGACTGATAGTTCTTTTGCTTGCCTCTAGTTGTCATGCATTCCTGTTTCCTGCTTCCTTGTCTGTTTGTTGTCTTCTTCTCTTTCTCGTACATACCACAATTTTGCAGGCTAAGGACCTGGGTGGGATGAGGGTGACTATGGACTTTGGAATATTCCTAAAAACACCAGAATGTGGCTTAATTAGCCCAACACCTGGAATACACATACGAAAGTTTGTAAGTAAATTGTGAAAGATGAATGAATGAATGAATGAATGAATGAATGAATGAATGAATGAATGAATGAATGAATGAACGAACGAACGAACACATCTCAATTTTCTGGGGCTGTAAACTTTTACAGCCTTTTGGAAAAATACATAAGCTGTGCTGAGCACATATTCCTGGTCAGTATAGGAATGGTACTTCCAGCAAATGTTTTACATCCACTATCTAGCACAGGGGTGTCAAACATGATTTCATTGAGGGCCGCATCAGTCTTGTGGTTAACCTTGGGAGGCCGGGGAGGGCGTGGCCCAGAGGTGGGTTCCTGCCGGTTCGGACCGGTTCTATAGAACCGGTAGCAGGAATTTTCCCCCGCTCGCTGAACTGGCAGCGATGGCCAGCTGGACACACCCCTGAACCGGCTCTCTCGGCGCCGCCATAGGTGCCACCATCTTGTTTTTTGCTTCTGCGCACACGCAGAAGCTGTGGGTTTTTCTTCTGTACATGTGCAGAAGCTGGGTTTGTAGCACTCACAGTAAAGACTTTACTGTGCAACGTTTTTCCCTGCACGCAATGGCTGAGAGACAACCCAGAGCTGGCAGTCTCCGGTAAGATGCGTGTCTCGCAGCCCTCCCGCCCCATCTGAAATACAGTCATGGGATTCTTATTTAATCCTTTTTGACTGTATATTGGAAGCTAATGACTATTCAAACATCACAGACAATCGTAAACGAGCACTTTTCTTGAGCATTTTTGGAAAAGAAGTGTTTGAGATGGCGAGGGCCCTCATTGCGCCCCAACTCCTGCAGACGGTTCCTTGGGACATATTATTAAGCAAACTGCGGGAGCATTATGCTCCCCGACCATCTTGCATTGCTAGAAGACATGCTTTTTACCATAGGGACCAGGCGGAGGGTGAGTCTATCAGCAGTTACATAGCGGCCCTCCGGAAAGCAGCTATTTATTGTGAATTTAGCAACCTAGATGCCCTTTGAGACAAATTGGTCTGTGGGGTTCAGGATGTTCGGTTACAGAGGCGATTACTGGCAAAACCAACGTTAACACTACAGTAGAGGAGGCGCAAGCCGCCGAATCATCAAACACATCGATGGAAGAGATATAGAAGTCGGGCAGCCCCCTGGCGGCTAAACGGGAGGCAACCGTCCATCTGGGAGAGGTGGAATTACGGGGGGACACTGAAGATGAGGAAGATAATCATGATGATGTCTATTGGTTGAGGGTGGCCAGCAAGGATTGCAGACTGACCAAGGATCGGAAGCTGTCCTCCACGTGCATAGGGTGTGGTGGAAACCACCCGAGAGCTACGTGTCGCCATAAAAACACCATTTGTAGACAGTGTGGGAAGAAGGGTCACCTAGCACAAGTTTGTCGTGCCGCGTTGCCTGCCCCCCCAACAGGACAGACCCCATTTCGTAACAGGGGGAGCATGGACCGCCGAGACTAAGAACCCCAGAGGATGAGTGTTTTACTATTAATACGGACGCCCGTCGTTTAGAGAAGGTGAGCGATCAAACCGGGATTCCGGGAAGTAGTAAAATTTACATTACCGTCTGGATTGCGGGATCTCCCTGCCAGATGGAAGTGGATACAGGGTCGACAACAACAATTGTATCCTGGCAGACCCTACAGAGATTGGTGCCACACGGAACCGAGCGGAAGCTTATGTGTAGCCATAGCCGTTTGAGAGATTATCAGGGAAATAACATCCCCATCATGGGTAGCGGAACGTTCCACGTAAAATACAAAGACTTCTCCAAGCCACTGAAATTGGTTGTTGTAGAAGGTGCCCTATCTAACCTTCTGGGACTGGATTGGTTTGTGACTTTGGGGTTAGAGATCACCGGAGTTCATAAAATCCTGAGTGAAACTGTCAGAGAGTTGAGTAAAGAGTTTGCCGACGTGTTCAATGGAAAGCTGGGGGAATATAGGGGTACCCCGATATCCTTCAGTTTGGACCCCAAGGTGGCACCAATAAGAATGAAACCGAGGAGAGTGCTGTTTGCATTAAAGCCCAAGGTTGATGAACAACTAGATAAATTGATTCAGCAAGGCATACTGGAACCGGTGGACCACGCCAAGTGGGAGACCCCTATTGTGACGCCAGTGAAACCAGATGGGTCGGTCCAAATTTGTGTGGATTATAAATGTACTCTGAATAGGGCTCTTCAACAGAACGCATATCCATTACCAGTGGTGCAGCATTTGTTACATTCGCTGGGGGGGGGGGGTAAGATCTTCACAGTTAAATCTTGCCCAAGCGTATCAACAGCTTCCTGTGGATGATGCCACTGCCGAAGCGCAAACCATCATAACGCATCGGGGGGCGTTCCATTGCCACCGTCTACAGTTTGAGGTAAGCGTGGCCCCAGGGTTGTTTCAAAGCCTGATGGAACGTTTGTTATACGGCATCCCTGGGGTTGTCCCCTCCTTTGATGATGTGCTCATCTCCGCGACCAGTAAAACTGAACTATTTGAACGACTACGATTAGTGTTACAAAGATTTCAAGAGGCTGGGTAAAGGTAAAGGAAGAAAAGTGTAGAGTAACAGTAAATCAAGTTGAGTTCCTGGGATACCTAGTCGATGCATCCAGATTACACCCCACCAAGGAGAAAGTACAAGCAATACATGCTGCACCAACACCAAAGAATAAGATGGAACTCCAGGCTTTCTTGGGGCTTCTCAATTTCTATAGTGTGTTTTTGTGACAAAAGGCATCTGTTGCCAAACCACTACACCGGCTATTGGGGGAAAAGGTGCCATGGGTATGGGGGCGCAGAGAAGCAGCTGCATTTGTGGGGGTGAAGAAATTAATTTCTTCGGATAGCGTCCTAGTGCAGTTTAATGAACGCCTACCGTTAGTCCTGACATGTGATGCATCCCCGTTTGGAGTCAGGGGAGTTTTAAGTCATTGCCTCACAGACAATCGTGAGGCTCCAATAGCGTTCTTTTCGAGGACACTATCATCAGCCGAGAGGAACTACAGCCAACTTGATAAAGAGGCGTTGGCTGCGGTTGCTTGGATTAGGAGATTCCATGAATATGTTTATGGAAGGATATTCGATTTAGTAACAGATCATAAGCCGCTGTTGGGACTAATTGCGGGGGACCGGCAAACACCGCAGGTCCTGTCTCCAAGAATGCCGTGCTGTACAGAGTTTTTAGCAGCATATTCAAGGTGTTGGTTATTACCTTTAAAGCCCTACATGGCTCAGGGCCAGGTTATCTTCGAGACCGCCTTCTACCACATAGCTCCCAGCGACCAGTAAGATCCCACAGGGTTGGACTCCTCCAGGTCCCGTCAGCTAAACAGTGCCGGCTGGCGGGCCCACGGGGGGGGGCCTTCTTGGTGGCTGCCCCGACCCTCTGGAACCAGTTACCTCCTGAGATCCGGACTACCCTCACCCTGTTGGCCTTCTGGAAAGCGGTGAAGACCTGGCTGTTCCGGCAGTCTTGGGGCTGTTGATCTCGCTATTAAAATCTGGCGAGATAAAGAAAAAAAAAGGTGTGTAATTGTTTTTAAATGCTTTTTATTATGTATTTTTTTAAAATAATGCTTTTTATATTTTAATAAGTTTTATACTGTATTTGCTGTAAGCCGCCCAGAGTCCCTTGGGAGTTGGGCGGCATAGAAATACAAACAAACAAACAAACAAACAAACAAACAAACAAATAATATAGTTATCGACTTATACATCAACCCGGCAAGGAACTGGGCCATGCTGATGGCCTAAGCTGATGTCCATTACCTAATCTGGTGGAGGATCTGGCTCCAGCAGCATCAGTACTGCTGATAGAGACCATGCCATCCATATTAATTACGGCCGCAGAAGTGGCAACCCAGTCAAGAAAAGATCGAACGATCATGCAAGTATTAAACTGGGTGTCGAGGGGATGGCCTAAAGAGACAGGGAGTGTAGAGTTTAAACCATTCCGGGCAAGGTAATATGAACTTTCAGTGCAGAAGGGCTGCCTTTTGTGGGGGAATCAGGTAGTGATACCCTCAAGGCTAAGGAAATTATTATTAGAGACTCTACATGAAGGCCACCCCAGAATCGTACGGATGAAGGTGTTGGCTCGTAGTTATCAGTGGTGGCCAAATATAGATAGAGATATCGCGGACTGGGTAGCATTGTGTCAAGCATGCCAAGAATCGAGATTGGCACCTCCAGCAGCGCCACCACGGGACTGGGAAACACCGAAAGGGCCCTGGTCTAGAATATATCTCGATTTTGTGGGCCGATAAAGGGGATGTCCTTCTTAATTGTCATCGATGCGTATTCCAAATGGCTGGAGGTGGCTATAATGAGGTCAACTACAATGGACGCCATTGTTAGGGTATTAAACAAAATGTTTCCAACACATGGGTTGCCGGACGTGTTGGTATCGGACAATGGGCTGCAATTTACGGCAATGGCATTCGAGGTATTCCTAGTAAATCGAGGAATACACCACGCCCTTGTTGCATCATTTCACCCCGCAAGTAATGGGCAGGCGGAACGAATGGAGCGAATGACAAAAGAGGTGTTGACTCGAATGGTCCCTGGGGACCTTCAGGAGAAACTTGATAAGTATCTGTTCAACCAACACGTCACTCCCTGTGTAGCCACCGGAAGGAGCCCACAATTACTTATGGGTCGCCATTTGAGAACAAATTTAGACAGAATACACTCCGATTATTCGACAGAAACCCTCACAGACTGGGAAAGTAGGGTCAGAACCTTTGAGCAAGGTGATCGAGTATATGCCCGGAATTATACCGGTCAACCCATATGAGTGCCGGCACAAATTACAGAAGTCACAGGTCCCCATTCGTATCGGGTGGAGCTCGAGGATGGACAACTGTGGCGCCAACATATTGACCAGCTTCAGAGCCAAGCGATGGGGACAGCCATCAGGGAGTTGGAAAAAGCGAACCGGGGTCGGAATCCAGAAGAGCGAGAGGGACCACAATGCAGTGAAATGGTATCTGAAGGGCTGGGGCCAGTGCAGAATGAAACACCTCTTATTGAGGGTCCATTGCCGCGGAGTCCATCTCGCTCTTCTCTGTCTAAGGGATATGCCCAGGGGGAGCCCCCAAAGAATAATTGTGAACCATCTGATGTAGTTGAAGAATTGTTGAGAATGCGGTCGACGTGTGAGGGCCCGATAGAAATACAGGAGAGACGCCAGTCGACACAAAGCCATCTTAGACCAATGTATCTGGACGATTACGTTTGTGGTGTATGAAGTTTCCCCAGGGAAGAGGGAAGGTGTGTTATGTCCACGCAGGCACGAGCAGAGGCTTATCCTCCTGCCGTGCAAATATGGGACATATTTTAAAGTTATTGGTTAATGGGCTGACAGTTTCCTAAAAAAGGGTTCTCAGCCGGGAACAGGATGTTGGTTTATAATGAATCCTTATCTTAATTAAACAAGTGCTGCTGGAAGTTTGGCTCCTCATCTGGTGTACTACGCCCACATTGCAAAAGGTAAACTTTGTCCCCCACTTTATAAGGTTTAGGTTATGTTCGTTTCTTGTCTGCTTCTGCTTTATAGGCAGCCTTGGCTTCATTCAAGGTTTTGCGGACCACCGGCCAAATGGTTTGCAAATGACTGATCCACTGTTTCAAGGAGGGTATATCTGGTTCATGTGAGGGTAACTCAGGCATAGCATTAAATTCTTGCCCTGTGGCCGCTCTGAAAGGGGTAAAACCTGTGCTAGCATGAACTGCATTATTATAGGCTACTTCTGCAAAAGGCAGTAGTTCGGTCCAGTTGTCCTGCTGGTAATTAATAAAACAGTGCAGGTACTGTTCCAGAATTGAGTTTGTTTGTTCCGTGGCCCTGTTTGTCTACAGATGATGACTAGAACTAAGTCCCTGCTCGGTCCCAAGTAAATTCAAAAAAGCTTTCCAGGACATGGACATGAATTGGATCCCTCTGTCTGAAATAATACATCATGGGGCCCCATGCAAGCAGTAAATGTGGACCAAAAACAGTTTAGCCAAGGCTTTAGCCATAGGGATCTTTTGGCATGGGATGTAATGAACTTGTTTTGAAAAAGATCTGTGACAACCCAGATTACTGTGTTTCCAGAACTCTCTCTCCATGGTGCTGAAGGGTCGGCCACCGGCTGCAGTAGACCGGGGGTTTTCCCTTGCCTGCATTTAGCGGCAGCGCAAATGGGGCAGCTTGCTACATAACTTTCTATGTCCTTTTTTAATGAGGGCCACCAGAATTGCTGTTTCAGTAAATGTAATGTTTTTACAAAACCAAAGTGACCAGCTAATTTGGAGTCGTGACAAGCTTGCATAGTTCTCAGCCTTTCCCTAGCTGGGACATACAGCTTATTTTCCACCCAAGCTAACCCCTCTTTTATTATGCAAGTATGTTTATTGGCACTAAACCACTCATCCATTTCTAAGGCTTTTTTGAAATCTGTGGTGGTGGCATTGTCTAAGGTGGAGGGGTCGTTCTTCGCCTGAAAGCGTGTGACGACCTTAGCTGCTAATTGGGAGGTTGGGATCATGGGTTTAAGGGTTTAAGCCTTGATGTTGTTGTATTGCGGTAGTCTGGACAACGCATCTGCCAAAAAGTTTTTCCTTCCCGGTAAATACTTCAAAGTGAAACTAAAGCGTTGGAAGTA
>QLTV01000566.1:413929-430428 GCA_003457575.1 Thermophis baileyi
ACCACCACTGGAACAGAAGTTGCATTCAGAAGTTGTGGTATCTTCATCACTGGAAGCTTTCAAGAAGAGTCTGGACTGCCATCTGTCAGAAATGGTGTAGGATCTCCTGCTTGGGTGGGGGGTTGGACTGGATGACCTACAAGGTCCCTTCCAGGGGTGAGATCCAGCAGGTTCTGACAGGTTCTGGAGAACCGGTAGCGGAAATTTTGAGTAGTTCAGAGAACTGGTAGCGGAAATTTTGAGTAGTTCGGAGAACCGGCAAATACCACCTCTGGCTGGCTCCAGAGTGGGGTGGGAATGGAGATTTTGCAATATCCTTCCCCCAGGAGTGGGGAGGGAATGGAGATTTTGCAGTATCCTTCCCCTGGAGTGGGGTGGGAATGGAGATTTTGCAATATCCTTCCCCTGCAATGCCCACCAAGCCACGCCCACAGAACCGGTAGTAAAAAAAATTGGATTTCACCACTGGTCCCTTGCCACTGAGTAAGTACACTTAGGGTCATAAATAAACTTCAAAGATGCATACCATACTGTAGAAACATAGAGATTAACAAAACTCATCCATTATTTTAACATTCAGTAAAATCTCCTAAAGCTGCTTCTTTCTTCAAGAATGGAAGAAGTGATTCTAAATATTCTACATATTAAAGAGGAACAGAAGGGGGGGGAGGTTTATCTTTATTAACACGGGACTACCTATCTCTGAGAAGTCATAGTCCTGGGTCAAAGCAAACAAACTGTACTGCAGATGACTGGTTAGGGGTTCATAAGAGGCCACCATATATTCTTGAAAAAGATGGGTGAGTATTAATCCTGCTGCTTATGATGATGGAAAGGAAGGAAAAGGAAGCTGGGAAATTTACTGGTTATGCTCTGAAATTACTCCACATTCAATACATAAAGTAGAAATCATGGTTGTCCTGCTGAGGGACATAATTTTCTGTCAGCTGAAGAACAGAAAGAATGCATGTTAACCCAACTATTAGGAAGTACTCTAAACCATTTTTGCACATGCATGATTTATTAACAGATCCTAACCATTTGATGTGCTTATAATTCTACATTACAGTATACTGTAACCAGCCATGTTACAAACAGTGCTAAAATGAAAAAAACAAGTAAATTGCATTAGTGGAATGTGCGAACTAGGCAAAAATATCAGCTTTTCTTCTCAGTATTTACAGCTTCAAAACATGATATTATATGCTAATTCAGAGCTTCCCCATATTATAAACTTCAGCAAAGAAAACATGAGCCGTGGCTGTCACAAAAATACATTACACTATGATCTATAGTTTTGGGAAACAGCACTGTACTTTCAGTGCTGGTGTATAAACAGCCATTGTGGATACTGACTCAGTTACATACTGAAACATTCGCTAGGTTTTAACAATTTTGTGACATAGTGTTTGTTTGTTTCTACCATACATAGATACATTTCTGTATAATGAAACTTATTACAAAACCCAACAACTTTGCATTCTGTGATAGTTTTTACTAGCATCTTAATTGGATGGAGAGCTTCATTTATAAGTGCCACCCATGTACTGCATCAATATTTAATAACTTTTATGAACAGTTTGGAAATTGGAGCAGCGATAGTAATGCATACTGCAGAAACACTGTGTTCTTGTTGGATGGAAATTGTACTGACAGAAACTACTAGATCTGCTGCCCCTTAAGAGAGGTTGTGACATTCAACACAAACCACCATTTGCCCTGATCCCCTAGAAAATATTTTTGCAAGACCTTGGCATCTGCATATTCATCCATTGGCTCCTTACTCGGTGACTGATGTGCTTATATTCATCATACAACTCAGATAATGTGTGTGCCCCAAAGGACATAGTTCACCATGCTTTCTGTATCAGTCAAGACAGGTATGAGACATAGATAATTTTCTGACTGATGCTTCTGTTAGAAATACAAATACAATTAGTATTTATTACAAATTGTTTTAGCAGACCTTGCTGGTCTTTCATAAAACATTGAAATCCTGGTTTTGTCATATAGCCTGAAAACGTCAGATGTATGTCTGAGATCTATCATGCTTGCACTAATAGTTGTTGCTACAGTTTTTTCGCAGCTGATACATGTTACTTATATTTGTGTTATGTAGTTGTTATTTTGTTTTTAAGTATTATTACTGACCAAAGTAATGAATTGGAGATAGGTGGCCATATGAATTGAATGAATGAATACATAATACCTACATACATACATCTAATGGGTGACAATGATAATAATTTCTTAATGGGAATGTTAAACTATATTTGGTTAAAGATGTGAATAGCAATAGCAATGGCACTTAGACTTATATACTGCTTCACAGTGCTTTACAGCCCTCTCTAAGTGGTTTACAGAGTCAGCATACCGTCCCCAACAATCTGGGTCTTCATTTTACTGATCTTGGAAGGATGGAAGGCTGAGTCAACCTTGAGTCAGTGAGATTCGAACTGCTGGCAACCAGCAGTCAGCAGACTTAGCCTGCAATACTGCATTCCACTGTGCCACTATGGCTGGGGGAATATAGCAGATTCGGTGCCCATTAGGAATACACTGAGTGATTGTCATTCTGCTCTGTCATTATAGGGTGTTATATATGTATCAGCTCCATCTGGACTATCCTGTAGCACTTTCAGAGATTGTGGTTCCAATTGAAAAGAAAGTCAGAAAGTTTTAAGCTTTTAAAATTTGCCCTTCAGAAATTTTCCAGGTTTAAGGATATTGGTTTGCCCATATAATGTAATTTGTTTGAATAGTCATTATTTATTAATGTTGAAAAAACTCCATACCAAAAGTGCAGATTCTAAATAAACTATATACTGTATATAGTTCTTTCCCACATGCCAATAGCCAAGTTATCATTTATGTTGAATTTAAATTATAATTTACAGCATCCATTGTTAGAGAAGTGTTCCTTGTAGTATTCAGGTATTTTTCTAGATCAAGAGCAGGGAATTGGTGGATTACAAATGTGTCTGAATTGCAACTGCCAACAATCAATACTGTACTGAGGGAACAGAGTTGTAATACAGCCACTGTATTACTTCTTAAGTGCCAGAAATTAGGATGGACATTTTTCTTTCACTGCAAGTAATAAGGTTCAATATTTTAATATAAAAATTCTTGTCATAATCAATCTGCAACACAAAGTCTACTCTTGCTAGATTTTCTTCTTGTATAATATAAAATTGGCAAGGAGAATTCAATTTCAAACAAGTCCCTACTTATCAACAAATGTGAACAAAAGTTAGGAGTGACAGTCTTTATTGATTGATTGACTTTGTATGTTGCCTGATTCCCAATGACTCTAAGCAGTTCACAACTCCTAAAACAGAGAAATATAATTAATAAGTTAAAAATAAGATGTCAAAAATGACAAACTGGATAGCAATGTCTGGTATAAAGAATCAAGATCATACATTAAGTTCTACTTAAGATCTATTGCTCAAGCCTATACACAAGAATCTAGTCTACTAACAGTCAGCACTAAACTGGCACTAGATAAGAGTCAATGGAATTCAAGAGAGTTGAATAATGATTCTAGATTGAGTTCTCTCAACACCACTTCCAGACTCTTCTTCCCCTAAAAGGGATGACACAAGAGACTTTATTCTCTCTCGCCAAAGGCCTGCATGAGAAATCATATCTTTGTAGCCTTTTTAACAATAGCAGGGTGTGCACCATCTGGATATTGGGAGAACCACAAAAGAAGGCAAGTACTGCTACAGATAAGGTGTCTATGAGGTCTTCATAAATAGCTTTGCTTAATTGAAGAAACCTGGAGTGCACCAACTTTGCAAAATCAAATTAGTTGGGCAGATACTGTGGGAGATTGGCAGCCTTTTAAGTAATCATGTCCTATTTAGAGACTTTGATGGGATTGGAATTTATCCACATTAAATAAAGTAGAAAACCTGGAGAGATATGTGGACTGTGCTGAAAACTGGTGTATTTTTCATGCTGGTAAAAACCGTAGATTAGAGTTTTCATTTTTCAGTCTAAATAAATTGGAATCTCTTTAAATTTCACCAATTTCATTGCATATAAACAAATTTAAGCTTGTGGCATTATAGTAGAATTCAGACAAAATGTATTTACAAACATGTGCTTATAGTCACAGCTTTTAACTAGAATATTTAACTAGAGTATTTAACTAGAATAAAAATATAAATTTTCAGCACCATATTACAGTAAATACAATTTGAACTATCTTCCCAGTGCAACAGTTAAATAAATCCTAAAATTAAATTACAAAATGGAAGAATTGGAAAGGACCTTGGAGATCATGGCTAACTTTCAGTTGAGTGCAGTAATCCACTAATCAAGTATCTGTAAGGAACGCCTCTACGTCTAACTTAAGAAAGCGAGAACTTCTGAGCAAATGTAGTTCAAAAGGATCTTTTATTAAGCAGAAGTGAAAGCAGTCCATTCAAAGCAACGTCTGAATACCCTTAGGCAACGCAGGTAGAGTTAAAGCAGTAGAGACCCCTCCCATTAGCCAGAATGCAGATTCTAGCCAATACACAAGTGTGAAAATGTTTTCTTTATCAACTGCTCTGGGAACCGGATAAACATACATTTCTCTAACCATCTTCTGTTATCCTTTGAAGTGAAACATCCCACATTGCCCCTCATAAACCTTCTCCAAATGTGAAGAGATCTCAGGATGTTTGGCGCCTGGGCATGGATTGTAAATCGTCCATTGACACAGGCAATGCTAATAAATCAAACCCAAGGCCCCCCCTTCTCTCAACTGAATGGCACGATCACTCTTTGGGATCTGACAGTATCCCTTACAGATACCCAATCAACATTTGTTCAAACTTCAGCCAATTAGAATCCACCATCTCCTGAAAAAGTCAGTTCCACTTTGGAATAGCAGTTGCTATTAGAACACTATTTGCTGATGTCCAAGTAAAATCTATTTCTTTGTCATTTAAGCCCATTGTTCTATATCTTCTGAAAAAAACTTTGAACAAATCTGTGCCATTGCCACATGACAAACTTTTAGGCACGTGAAAAATTTCCATCTTTTCTTTTCTACTTTAAATATATCAATTATTTATAACTTCCTCCTGTGCTTTTCTTTCAAGGTCCTTATTGTGTTGTTTTCTTTCCTCCAGACATACTCCAATTTGTCGAAGGATTTCTTAAAATGTAGTACCCAGTCTTAGGTTCACATTGATGGTATGGCTTTTCACCACAGAATATAGAACAATGACATTTTACTTCTGTTCATGCTTTTTTTTTTGCAGATGAATCTGCTTTTTTGCAGTTTTATCATACTGTTGGCTCATGCCTAGTTCTATTGAAACACCCAGATCATTTTCACAATCAGTGTTGTCCAATATAGTCCCTAGTCTATACCAGGAGTGTCAAACTCAAGGCCCGGGGGCCAGATCCAGCCCGTGGGGTGCTTAGATCTGGCCTGCAGGGCTGCCCTGGAAACAGTGAAGGACTGGCCCATGGTGCCTCTGCCAGCAAAAATGGCACTCGCGAAGGCCACAGGCAGCCCTCCGGAGCTCCGTTTCTGCTGGCAGAGGGTTGCAGGAGGCCGTCACAGCCGAAAATGGAGCTCGGGAGCCTATTTTCACTGGCAGAGCGCTCAGACCACCATAGGCGCCCCCAACATGAGTGACATCAAGCTGGCCATGCCCATCCTGGCCATGCCCACCCCAGCCCCCAAGGTCAAACACAACCCTGATGCGGCCCTCAATGAAATCGAGTTTGACACCCCTGGTCTATACAGATATCTTTGATGTTTCCTACCCGAATAAAGTAGATTACATATGCTAAAATTCATTTTGTGTCAACTCGCGAAGCATTCCTGACCTGCTTTTGAGTTGCCATAGGCAAGTGGGGTGGGGAATTGAACCTCGCAGCTGCATCAAGGAACTTGCATTTCAATCAAACAAAGCACATTCCAGCTGATGACGTCAAGGTCATCTCCACAGTGGCCGGAGGGAGTGACTTCTACAACCCGCGAAATTGCTTCGTTGGGGAATGTGACTGATGACACATCTTGGGGGGAGGGGGAAACAGGGTCAGAGCCAAAGCGCGAATTAAGTGAGGTCAGAGTTGGCTCCCTTTGGTCCGTGCCGACATGAAGCTCCTAATAAATAACTGGATTTCCTTTGAAGCTTGGCCTGAGGCTCATGGTTTAATTAGGGCATCGGTCGGAACCCTGACAGCGAGCCAACTTTCTCAAAATTAATAAAAACGACTGGGATTCCTGAGCCCCGGACTCTCCATCTGCTCCCCGACACCTGGGGTGCATGGAGAGAAACTCAGGCTACCATGGCAGAGGGCGGACTATCTGCTACAGGCAACCCAGAGCGGGGTAGAACTTGCCCCCACCCAGGAAACTCCAGGAACCAGCAGCCCAGCTGGAACCAAATTGCAGTCCTCCATGGACATCAAAGCCGAGATGCCGGTCTCAGCAACCGGAACGAGAAGGGATGAGTATTGGTGGAAAAAAGTCCCTAAAGCGGCAGAGGTTGAGCTCCCCCACCCCAGAGCCCAGGGCTGGGGGAAACCCCTGAGCGAGCTAGGAAGACTGGAATGGGTGATGGACTGGGAACGGGCCAGACTCCCAAAACCTCTGATGAAACCCTTGGGAGGATCCTTAGAACAGCTGAGGGAGAAATTTGAACGAACCACCCTTCGTGATGAGGGGCTGTCATGCCGCCCAAAAGAGAGAGGATTGCAACTGTGCCCTTTGAAGTGAGAAGAAGCAGACAGGAATGCAGCCCCCATTCTCCCCAGAGGGAGAATGAGTCCGAGGTTGCTGCCAGTGGCTCCTCCATGCAAGGCGGAGCGGCCTCCCCCTCTCTCCGAACCAGAGCCGAGAGAGACTGCCAAACACACCAAGCACAGGCATATGGGGGCTAACATGATGAGGGAGGAGCAGGGCTGAACGAACTGCCCTGATTCAGGGGGAAATTCAGTGGGGACTCAGATCAACTGGCTCTATTCCTTGACTCTGCTAGAATCCACCTAGAGCGCTACGGCCACCTCTACCCAACACACAGGGCCATGGTGAATACCATCGCCGGGGGGCTGGAGGGAGAAGCAAAGGAATGGCTAACAGCCCTCCATAAGAGGAGAGCCCCCCCCAGCTGCAAGACATCTTGACTTGCTACAAGAGCTAGAAGCCAGATTTGAGGAGGTGGAGGAGGATCTGTATGCGGAGGATGAGCTCTGAAACCTAAAGCAGAGTGGTGACCCATTAAGGAACACATCCGTGAATTCAGGAGAGTCGTGGGGAAGCTACCCCCTTTGCTGGAGCAGCTATTAGTTCACTTTTTCAGAACGAGCCTGGACAAGCAAATTGCCAAAGTAACTGCCTATAGGGACATTCCAAACCGACACTCTGAGTGGTTTCGAGTGGCCATAAAAGTTGACTGCGGATTGTGTGCCAACAACATGCAGAAGCACCCGGACACCAAGGAGGGAAGCCAACCAGACCTGAGACCATCCAGCCAATGGGAGGTCGCAGCAGCACAGGTGGCCCCGAAACAAACCCTCCCACAAAGCCAGTTGAAATGCTACAGATGCGGAAGGATGGACCACATTGCCTTGGCATGCGCAACCCCAGCTCCGAAACGCAAACCAGAGCCACCACCCAGGGCGCGACCAGAACGAGGCCCCAGGCATGCTGCCAACACATCCCGAAAAGCCCTCCAGGCCGTAGAGGTCCCTTCTAACCCAGTTGAAGAGGGGGGAACTCCAGCCAACGATGACCAATCGCCGGACCCTTATCACAGTAAGGACGATGGTGAAGATGATCTGATGGTGAGTGAACCAATCCACCCTTTCGTCCTCCCCATATGCCTCAGCCCCAAAAACAGGGACCCAGGGCACTTTTCAAGCCCTAATAGACTCAGGCTGCACTAGATGCCTGATTAACCTAGCCATGGTCCTGAAACTGGGGATTAGAACAAGAAGACTGGGCCACTGGATCAGATTTGAACAGGTCGATGGGTCACTATTGGGGGGGGGCTACGCCACCCATCTGACTGAACCAGTGAAACTAGAGGTAGCGGACCACTGGGAAGCAATTCAATTCATAATAGCCCCCAAAATGACAGACACAGTCATACTGGGGCTCTCCTGGCTAGACAAGTGGGGGCCAACGATCTGGTGGGAAGGGGGCACCTGGAGGCTGAGGATAGCTAGAGGACCCCAACCCCTCCCGCACCAGCAAATAGAAGCATCGTCCATGCAGGAAACGCAGGGAAGGCCCCCCTAGAACTATTGGTAGCCACCTCTGACAAAACCCCAGAGGTCGAACAGATCCCCAAAGAATATCAGGACCTTGCGGAAGTGTTCAGCGAGGCTGAGTGCGATGTCCTACCCCCCCACCATGAGACGGACTGTGCCATCGAAATAATCCCTTGGGAAAAACTACCCAAACCCAAACTGCACTCCATGACACCCCGGGAAATGCAAATGCGCAAATACATAGACAAGAACTTAGCAAGGGGGTTCATCGAGCCAGCCAAGCCACGGGTCACAGTTCCAGTCCTATTTAAAGAAAAAAAACATGGAACTATGCGTGGACTTTAGAGGTATAAACTGTGTGTGTGTACACAAACTATACCCCCTCCCTCTCATGAAGGATATGCTGTCTCACCTAGCCAAGGGAAAAGTCTTTACTAAATTAGACCTCAGAGAAGCATACTACCGAGTCCACATCAGGGAGGGAGATGAATGGAAAACGGCATTCAATTGTCCCCTAGGGAGCTTCCAATTCAAAATAATGCCTTTTGGATTGCAGGGCCCCCCGGCGGTGTTTATGCAGTTAATAAATGAGGTACTGCATGAGCACCTCTATAAGGGGGTCCTGGTCTACCTGAACAACATCCTCATTTACACCGAGACCATGAACAACCACATACCCCTAGTCCGCCAGGTACTGAAAAAACTTCTGGCGGCAAACCTGTACATCAAGCTTTCAAAATGCAAATTTCACCACGAACTGCTAGACTACCTGGGCTACCGAGTGTCAAATGAGGGCATAGAGATGGACCCAGCCAAGGTACAAGCAGTCCTAGGCTGGCAGTCCCCCCCCCCCGCACCCGCAAACAGCTACAAAGTTTCCTAGGATTTGCAAACTTTTACAAGTAATTCATCCCCTCCTTTGCAAAAATTGCCAAACCCATGACAGACCTCCTAAAGACAGGGGGCCCAGGGACGAAGCCCCACCCGGGACAATCCCTACAGTGGGACCTAACCTGCCAAAAGGCATTCGAAACACTAAAAGAACTTTTTGCAAAGGAACTGATGCTGAAGCATCCTGACCTTGAACAACCCTTCGTCATCCAAGCAGACGCCAGCGATGTGGCAGTGCTTCTCCAAAGAAATAGCCAAGGAAAATTACAGCCCTGTGCCTACACCTCCCGTAAACTCACAGACACAGAGAGGCGATGGGCCACATGGGAAAAAGAGGCTTTTGCGGTAAGATGGGCATTGCTAACCTGGCACCACCTACTGCAATGGTGGGAGAAACCTTTTGAAGTCTGGACTGACCACAAAAATCTGGAGGCCCTTAGGACCCCACGGAAACTATCACCCAAACAAGTCCGGTGGGCTCAATACTTCAACCGATTCAATTTTGTGCTGAAACATGTCACCGGGGGAAGGAATTTCCTAGCTAATGCCCTCTCCCGCATGCCCTAGTACAAATGCAAATGGGAGGAGGTAGTAGACATCATCATCCCCCCTGCCCAAACAGCAGCCCAAGTGACCACCAGACGACAATGCCGTGACCGGCAAGACCGACCCGCAAGTGATCTAACCGCAAAACTCAAAAGCAAACTCCTAGCAGACCCCTGGTTCCGTGACAACCAACACATCTTGAGAAATAGGGACAACCTAGCATGGAAGGGGACGAAACTCTACATCCCAGAATCCCTATGCACCCTAATCCTCCAAAGGAGCCATGACATCAAATTGGAGGGCCACTTTGGGTTCCTAAAGACTTTACACTTAGCGTGGAGGCAATTCTGGTGGCCCAGTATGAAAAAAAATGTGAAAAGTTGCACCATCTGTGCCACTATGAAAAAACGACCAGAAAACCCCGCCGGACTGCTGCAACCGGTGGCAGAGCCAACGAGGCCATGGGAGAAAATCGCAATGGACTTTATAGTGGAGTTGCTAAAGAGCGGGGGGGGGGGGACATGGTGATCTGGACGGTGATTGACTTATTCTCCAAGCAGGCACACTTCATACCCTGCAGCGGACTACCCTCAGCCCACCAGTTAGCCAAATTGTTCCTGAAGCACATCTACTGCCTGCATGGAGTACCACGAAGAATCATCTCAGACAGAGGGGTCCAGTTCACATCTAAGTTCTGGTGGGAGTTCTTGCAGTCTATTGGTTTGTCCCAGGGCCTTAGGTCAGCTTTTCATCCGGCTACCAATGGGGGGGGGGAGAACGTTTGAACGCCATTGTAGAGCAGTACCTGAGGTGTTACGTGAACTATCAGCAGTCCAATTGGGCGGACCTCTTGCCTTTCGCTGAGGTCGCGTACAATAATGCTGTTCACAGTAGCACGGGATTTACTCCTTTCAAAGTAGTGAGTGGCATGGACTTCATCCCAATGCTGGAATACCCAAGGGATCCCCCTCCTCAATCAGCTTGACAGACTGGCTGTCGACACTAAAAGCAGCATAGAAAAATGTCAAAAAGGCGCTAGCCAATGCGGCGCAGACCTATAAGAAACAGGCAGACAAACACTGAGCCCCACAATGACCATTCCAGCTGGGGTCTACCTCTTCACAAAATTGAGGTTAAAACTCCCCAGTAAGAAGCTGGGACCCAAGTTCATGGGGCCATTCCCCATAGTGAAGATTATCAACCCGGTCACATTGCAATTAAAATTGCCCCGACTGCTAGGGAAGATACACCCGGTATTCCATAGCAGCTTCTTAAAAACCGTGGTCGGGTCAACCCTGAGACCATTACCCTGTGAGCCACTAGACCCAGTGGTCATAGGGGGCCAAACCCATTATGAGGTGCAACAAATCCTTGACTCGAGGTGGTACAGGAGACAGCTCCAATTCCTAATCAAGTGAAAGGGCTATCCCTTATCAGAGAGGTCTTGGGTAAAGAGTAGAAACATCGAATCTGACTGCCTCATAGCAAAATTCCACGCAGACAACCCAAACAAACCTGGGGGGGTTCGCACCCCTAAAATCTATACCTATATTCAAACTGTCTTTGCTTTGCACAGGTTGCCTTCAGGAAGTGAGGGAAGTTGAATGTCAACTCGCGAAGCATTCCTGACCTGCTCTTGAGTTGCCATAGACAAGGGGGATGGGGAATCGAACCTCGCAGCTGCATCAAGGAACTTGCATTTCAATCAAACAAAGCACATTCCAGCGGGCGACATCAAGGTCATCTCCACGGCAACCCACAGTGGCCGGAGGAAGTGACTTCTACAACCCGCGAAATTGCTTTGTCGGGGAATGTGACTGATGACACATCTTGGGGGGAGGGGGAAACAGGGTCAGAGCCAAAGCGCGAATTAAGTGAGGTCAGAGTTGGCTCCATTTGGTCCGTGCCGACATGAAGCTCCTAATAAATAACTGGATTTCCTTTGAAGCTTGGCCTGAGGCTCATGATTTAATTAGGGCATTGGTCGGAACCCTGACATCTTGCAGTTTCAGTTCATTCCAGCTTGTCAAGGTCCTCCTGAATATTGATTATATCTCCTAAAGAGTTTGCTATTGTCTGTCTGTCTGTCTGTCTGTCTGTCTGTCTGTCTGTCTTCTATCTATCTATCTATCTATCTATCTATCTATCTATCTATCTATCTATCTATCTATCTATCTATCTATCTATTTTATTTATATCCCATCTTTATTATTTTTGCAAATAACACAACTTCCACCTCTGTTTTCCCCACAACAAAAATTCTGTGAGGTGGCTTGGTGTGAGAGACAGTGACTAGCCCAAGCTGGCTTTCATGGCTGAGGGCTTGAATGGACTCCTACTTTCTAGCCTAGTACCTTAATCATTAGACCAAACTTAGTTTTTAGTTAAAATTATCATTCCTAAACTGATTCCAGCAACAGCTTAGCATTGGCTGGTTTTTTGTAGTTTTAAATTTTTTTAGAATTTTTTTTTAAAGCCTAGTCAAGAAAAAATAATAAAACTTAGAAAAATAAGCCCAGTTAAGAATGCTTGATCTTTGATGGAGACACTGTACTGTTATTATAAGTGAAGAGATGGAAGATTCTTTCAGATCATACTTAACCCTCTGCAAGATGTATTTATGTCTATTAAGTGGACAGATACAGGGCGAATAAAGTCATCAAGATTTTTTTTCACCATGGATATTTATTACCTTTAATATTGGAAGCAGTAAGTTTCTGTACATCAGTTTCTGGAATATATGAGCAGATAAGAAATATCATTCATACTATATAACAGATTCCTATAGAAATGTGTTTTCACCACTATTCAGCATTTGAAAATACATTGGACTGATCACAAAGGTTGTTAGAAGAAATTAGGAAACTAATAGTCATCCATTGTGCATTCATCAAATTTGGAATGTTTACTAGAAAATGATGTAAAGTGAACTCCATTTTATTTTCCTTCTAAAGCAATCCCTGCAGACTTAACATATCCTAATCCCTAATAATATTTTTAAACTTGATTTGTTTTAAAATGATTACTCATTCTAATTCTTTTTATTTTGATACTAGTTCAGAATGTCACATTGTTTCTTTAATGTTGAATTATTTAGCAAAAACTCAGATATTGAACAGCTGTTTATTGTTTTTTGACCTGTAGCATTTGAACAGCAGCAGCCTAAAGACTACAGATTTTGGCAGGTATAAACTCTGTACAGCTGAACTGTATTTGCAATTAATTATGTAGATAGAATATTGTATCTGCTTGTTTTCATTTCCCATTATCCTTTCACTAGTGCATCCTATTACAATAATCAGGAAAAGCTTCATGAAATCTAAGAAATTAGTAAAATGTTTTCAAAATAAGCTTGTAACACCCTTCCTGAGAAACAGATAAGGAGCCATTCCCAGGGTTGTCTTCTGCTTTTAGCAAACTGAAGCAATCCACATGGCCCTCATTCCACAAAAGGTGAGAATACTCCAGGGTACCTAGGCGCCAGGATAAAGGTTATAAAATACAGCTTATCCCCATGTTCCCCTCTCCCTCCATTTGAATGGCAGTATCGCGTTAGGGATCTGACATACCACCCTCCTTAGAAAAAAGACAGGTCCATCTGTAAGAGATAAATAAAAGAAAAAGATTCATTATAGTATGTTAGCAGGGTTTGTGAGGGTATTTGGTATGGTATTTGGTGTGGGGGCAGTGACATGTTTCTTGTCCACCCATTCCTGTTGGGAAGGGGGTAAGTGTTTCCATGCAACTAGGTATTGGGTTTTCCCTCAATGGCTTCTAGAATCAAGGATATCCTTGATTTCAAAGTGTTGTTCACCTTCAACCATTATGGGTGTAGGTGGTGCAGGTTCTTGGGGTCTAAGTGAGGATGTGACTTCTCTTTTTAGTAGGCTAATGTGAAAAACTGGGTGTACTTGTCTGAGTGTTTTGGGGAGTGATAATTCTACTGTCACTGGATTGATGATTCTAGTGATTGGGAATGGGCCAACGAACTTTGGGCCTAGTTTCTTTGAGAGTTGTAAGGTTTGCAAGAATTTTGTTGATAAGTATACTCTGTCTCCTACTTGAATAGGTTTTGGTTGTGTTCTTTTCTTGTCTGCTTGGTGTTTAAATGTTTCTCTAGTGTCCTTTAGTGCTAACTTGACTATAGGCCAGGTGTTTTGTAGGGTTTCCATCCATTCCTTCAGGGAGGGGATGGTGGGTGTTTCCGTTGGTAGTTCTGACAAGGGGGTGAAATCTTGGCCTGTAGCTACCTTAAAAGGGGTGTGTCCTGTGCTAGAATGTACTGAGTTGTTGAATGCTACTTCTGCAAAAGGTAATAGCTCAGTCCAGTTATCTTGTTGATAATTAATAAAACATCTTAAATATTGTTCTAACACCCCGTTTGTTTTTTCACAGTCTCCGTTAGTCATTGGATGATGCGAAGAGCTTAAGCCTTGGGCGGTACCAAGTAGTGCTAGGAACGCCGTCCAAAATTTTGATGTGAATTGGACTCCCCTGTCAGAAATAATTCTTTGTGGAGCTCTATGCAATCAATAAATGTGTATAAGGAACAATTTTGCTAAGCTTTTGGCTGTTGGGATCTTTTGACAAGGAATAAAATGAGCTTGTTTAGAAAATAGGTCTGTTACAACCCAGATAACAGTGTTCCCTGTGCTTTCTGGCAATTCTACGATAAAGTTCATAGAGATCTCTCTCCAGGGTGCTGAAGGTTCAGCTACTGTTTGCAAAAGTCCCGGGATTTTCCCTTGCCGTCTTTTTGCTGCAGTGCAAATGGGGCAGCTAGCCACATAGTTTTCGATATCCCTTTTCAGTGATGGCCACCAGAATTGTCTTTTAATGAGGAGCAATGTTTTGACAAATCCAAAATGACCAGCCAATTTAGAGTCGTGGCAGCATTTCATAAGTCTTTGGCTGGCTGGTACGTATAATTTTCCTCCCACCCATGCTAAGTCATCTTTGATGAGACAGAGGTTTTTGTGGTTTAGGAACCACTTGTCAGTGTTCAAAGCTTGTTTAAATGCTTGGGCGGTTTCGTTATCAGCAGTTCTCTCTTTTTTTCTTGCGATCTACTGATTACTTTAGCTGCTCCTTGGCTATCTTGGAGGAGCGGTCTGATCACTTCGGGTTTTGCACTGTTGTATTGAGGCTTCCTTGATAGGGCATCTGCTAGGAAGTTTTTTCCCCCAGGGAGATACTTAAGGGTAAAATCAAACCGTTTGAAAAATTGAGCCCATCTGACTTGTTTTGGCGAGAGTTTTCTTGGGGGTTTTAGGGCTTCCAAGTTTTTGTGATCAGACCAGACTTTGAAAGGGATCTTACTTCCCTCTACAAATTGTTTCCACATAAGAAGTGCCCAGCGGTAGAATTGAAACTGAAAACTTAAGCTTAATGCTGGGCGTGGCTTAGTGTTCCTCTCTGCTCTCTCCTCTCTGCGCTTGTCTGCTGCTGAAATGAAACTAACTCCTGCATGTGTTTACTTAAAGAAATAATCTGCCTGTGGTATTGTATGTATATATTATTATGTTTATAAAGAAGTTATTGAATCCAGCTGAATCAGTCATCTTTGTGTGCTTCTGGTTTTTTATTTTTATGTAACAAACTCTGATAGGTTATGGGCCCAGAGCACACTGAAGACTGCATTGTAATTTAAGCTGAAGAGACTGCCTGTGTTTGGAAAGAAAAACAAGGCAGAGATTGCAGGATGGCTGCTGTTGAATTTAAGGAGTGCTCTGTGCCTTGTTTGGGGCAGAAGAACTATATAATATGGGCTGCAAAGATGGAATGTTTTCTGAAGGCTAAGAAGCTGTGGGATTTCGTTATTACTCAACCACAGGGAGTTTTAGCAGCTGTAGAGCAAAGAAAACATGAGAAAGCAATGGCTTATATCATCTTAAGTTTAGAAGATGAACAGTTTATAAATGTAGCTGATTTAAAGACTGCAAATGAAGTCTGGCTGAAATTAAGAGCTGTGCATGTGAGTGTGTCAGCATGCAATATTGTTCAATTATCAAGAAAGTTATACAGAGCCTGTATGCAACCAGGTGAATCTGTGGAGCAGCGTTTGTTGCAAATGCAAACTCTGTTTGTGGAGTTGGAACAGCGTGGAATGAATATTCCTGAGTCCCAGAAGGTGTTGTTAGTGTTAAACAGCCTGGATGAAATGTGGGACATTGTGTCTGCAGTGTTTGAATGCAAACAAGAGCAGGACTTGCGTTTGGAAGCCCTGAAGGCATGTTTGATCGCAGAAGAGAACAAACGCCATTATAGAAAGAGACACGAGGAGAAATTCCCGAGGTGGGGGCCCAAGGAGCAGAGAGAGAAGAGCGGAAATTTCCACCGACTGGCTATCAGCAGAAGAGTTCAGATTACAGCCCAGCAAAGACTTTGCAAGCAGCAAGAACAGCAACAACAGTTAAAGAAGGACTGTTTGCAAAGGACAAACCATTTGCAAGGAAGAAGTTATTTGCAAGACAAGAATTATTTGCAAGGAAGACAATTGCAAAATGGAGAGGTTTCTGTTGCAAAATTTAGCTATTGCAATAGCAGAGATAAATGGTTGATAGACAGTGGGGCAAGTCAAACAATTGTTAACAATTCTAAATTGTTTTGCAGGTTGGTTCCAGCTGCTCAAGATGCAGTAGCCTTGGCAAATGGCCAGAAGGCTAAGGTCATTGGAAGAGGCAGTGTGCAAATTCCATATCCGGAAAAGAGGTTCAATGATATATTATGTGTGCCTGAAATGGAGCATAATTTACTGAGTGTCTCTAGTTTAGACAAGCAAGGATTTGAGACCACATTTGCAAATGGGAGGTGTTTCATAAAGAGAAATAAGA
>QLTV01000566.1:450605-470414 GCA_003457575.1 Thermophis baileyi
ACAAACTGAAAACTACAGGCCTATATCACTTCTAAATACTGATTACAAGATTTTGGCTACAATTATTGCAGAAAGACTAAAAAGGATACTTAATAAAATAATACATACAGATCAAAATGGTTTTTTTACCAAACAGGCAAATAAGATATAATACAAGAGTAATACTTAATGTTCTTGAATAATATGATAAGCATATTGAAATTCAGGTAGCATTAATATTTATAGATGCGCAGAAGGCGTTTGATAATCTTTATTGGAAGTTTTTTATGATTCTATTTGAAAAAATGGAATTAGGAGATAATTTTACGGGCTTAATTAAAGCAATTTATAATGAACAGACAGCTAGAATAATATTTAATAATGAAGTAACAGAGAAAATAAATGTATGTAAAGGAATTCGACAAGGCTGCCCCTTAGCCCCATTAATATTTATTATGGCATTGGAGATACTTTTAAGAGAAATTAGAAATAATCGGGAAATAAAAGGACTGAAAATAAAAAAAGAGAAGTACAAAACCCAGGCTTTTGCGGACGATATGGTTATTATTTTGGAAGATCCGATTGAAACGGGACTAAAACTGTTAGATGAAATTGAAAAATATGGAAAGATTGCAGGTTTAAGGATAAATAAGGAAAAAACAAAAGTAATAACTAAAAATTTAACGGCAAAACAAAAGGATAATTTGGAAAAAATATTAGGAATTAAAACTGTTAAAAAGGTAAAATATTTGGGACTGTGGTTAACCGCTAAATGTATAACAATAAAAGAAGACAATTACACAAAATTACTTAAAGAAATTAATAAAGATCTAGAAAATTGGTCAAAACTGCAGTTATCTTTTATGGGTAAAATTGCAACTATTAAAATGAATATACTCCCAAAAATGTTATTTTTATTTCAAATTGCTCCAGTAAAACTTAAAAAAGATTTCTTTGTCACTTTAAATAGAATTATACATAAATTCATTTGGTCAAAGAAAAAAGCAAGAATTAAAACAAAACTCTTACAGGATAGTAGAAGAAGAGGTGGATTTGGATTACCCGATTGGGAGGTGTATCAACAAGCTGCCAACCTAACTTGGATTAAAGATTGGATACTTTTAAGAAATAAACGAATTTTAACGATAGAGGGCTATGATCTACAGATAGGTTGGCATGCATTCTTAGCAGATGGGAAATATAATACACATTCGTACTTTCACCGTCATCAGATAAGAGGACCTCTTTTAGAAAGCTGGGCTAAGATACAAAAACAACAGTATATCAAGCTTCCAAAATGGATTTCCACAGGGAAAGCGGTTACCTACCCAAATCTATTGAGTGATAAGACAGCTATAACCTACCAACAAGTATTGGATGACTATGATAATCTCAAAAAAAAAAACAACCCAAGATCTTAATGAGTCAGGTATACAACTAGATTGGTGGCACTATCTGCAGGTCCAATCTAGATACAATAAAGATAAACAACTTGGCTTCCAAAATATGAATGGCCTAGATAAAATATTATTAGGTACTGATGAAAAAATAATTTTGAAACTATATAGCTATTTGTTAGAATATAAATTGTCTGAAGAAATTGTTAAAGGGTCAGTGATAGCTTGGGCCCAAAATTTTGGTTACAATATACATCACTCTGAATGGAACAAAATTTGGGAACAGAACTATAAATTAACTTTGGCAATACCATATAAAGAAAACATTTATAAAATGTTTTATAGGTGGCATCTTCCTCCGGCCCGACTGGCAAAAATGTTTACTAATTTATCTCCTAAATGCTGGAAGTGTAAAATAGAAAATGGAACATATTACCACCTTTGGTGGACCTGCCCACAGGCGAGAATATATTGGAATAATCTTAAAATTATAATAAAACAAATTACAACACGAAGTCTTGAATTAAAATCAGAATTATTGTTATTAGGTATATTCAGGGAAAAATTGGATAAAGAAGACAGATACTTAATATTACATATCATCACAGCCACCAGAATAACATATGCACAATCTTGGAAACTGGATTCAATACCAACAATGATAACTGTGGTAAATAAAATTTTGGAAGTTGCAGAGATGAGCAAGTTAACGATGGAAATTCACGATAAAGAAGAGACAGACTTTTATAAAATATGGGATAGATGGTATAATTGGCTTGGACAAAAAAAATATAGAAAACTATTAGTATAACTCCTTGCAAAGATGTAACAAACTGTAGTTTATCTAATATACTACAATATAATACTTTTTCTCACTTTTTGATTGAAATGGGATTTAAAGACTTAAATCTAAAATAGAGTTAAAGATGGAATAAATATATATATGTATATAAATACTTATATACACATATATAGTGCGAGTATATATGAAATGGATAAAATAGCTGTAGAAATAAAGGATGATATTCCAATAGACATAGATTTTTAGAAGATAAGATTTATAACGTATAAATATAAATATAATATTTATCCGAGTACTTAAGGATTAATATTAATAACTGATAGGCTGTTAAAAAAATGTACGATTTCATTGTTACAGTATGGTTTGTATTGTTTCTTTTTTGTTGTTTCTTTTTGTTATTTGTGTATTTAATTGTTATGTTTTTAAAGAAAAGTCAATAAAGATATTTTAAATAAAACAGATGGATCTTTTGAGATGCAGTCATTGGTATATAGAGAGAAGAGAAGTGGAGAGAGCACACATCCTTGGGGGGCCCCTGTGCTAATTGTACAGGTATCTGATGTGATTCTGCTTGGCTTCACCTGCTGCTTCCTGTCTGTTAGGAAGCTTATGATCCACTTACAAGTGTGTTCAGGTACTGCTAGCTGATTTAGTTTAGTTAGAAGAATGTCTGGAATGATGGTATTGAATGCTGAACTAAAGTCTACAAAGAGGACCCTTGCGTAGGTCTTTGGAGATTCAAGATGTTGTAGGATATAGTGCAGAGCCATATTAACAGCATCATCTGTTGATCTGTTTGCTCGGTATGCAAATTGCAGGGGGTCTAACAGTGCATCCGTGATGGTTTTGATTCGAGAATTGACACAAGAAGGAACATAGCACATCTCTAGTGATTTATTAAAGATGTGGTGAAGATGGGGGCCAATTGGTCAGCACAAGTTTTCAAACTTGTCTGGGCCTGGTGCTTTTCCAGTTTTTTGTTTTTGAAATAGACCATACATATCATTTTCTGTAATCACCAGAGATGGGAGGTCTGAAGGGATGGGGTCAGTTATAGGAGGCTTGGCTGTTGATAGTGTATCTGATATGGAGATGGTGGAGATAGGTGAGAGTGGTTTCCTCTCAAACCTACAGTAAAACACATTCATGTCATCTGCCAGTTGTCGATTTCCTTCTGCATGGGAAGGAGGTTTGCTATAACCAGTGATATTTTTAATAGTTTTCTACATATTTGCTGGATCATTTGTTGAGTACCAATTCTTTAGCTTTTCAGAGTAGCTTCTTTTGCTGCTCTGATCTCCCTTGTTAATACATTCTGGCCTGATTGTAAAGCTTTCTATCTCATTTTCTGTAGGCTTCCTCTTTGGCATGGCGTAGCTGCTTGAGTTAGCTGTAAACCAAGGCTTCTTGTTACTGTATATTTGCAGGTTTTTGGTTGGCACACATAGGTCTTCACAAAAACTAACATATGATACAGTATCTGTGAGTTCATCCAGGTCTGCAGAGGTATTTTCGAAAACATTCCAATCAGTGCAGTCAAGGCAGGCCTGTAGCTTTAGCTTTGCCTCCTCAGTCCAAGTCCTCACTGATTTAATTGTTGGTTTCATGGTTTTAAGTCTTTGTCTGTAGGCAATTTTCTCTTTCTCTCTCTCTCTCTTTTTTTGCGATCTAGTAATTACTTTAGCTGCTACTTGGCTATCTTGGAGGAGCAGTCTGATCACTTTGGGTTTTGCGCTGTTGTATTGAGGCTTCCTTGATAGGGCATCTGCTAGGAAGTTTTTCCCCCCAGGGAGATACTTAAGGGTAAAATCAAACCGTTTGAAATATTGAGCCCATCTGACTTGTTTTGGTGAGAGTTTTCTCGGGGTTTTTAGGGCTTCCAAGTTTTTGTGATCAGTCCAGACTTCGAAAAGGATCTTACTTCCCTCTAAAAATTGTCTCCACATAAGAAGTGCCCAGCGGACTGCATAAGCTTGCTTTTCCCAGATGGCCCACCTTTGTTCAGTGTCTGTTAGTTTTTTGGATGTGTAGGCACAGGGTTGCAGCTGTCCCTGCTCATTTGTTTGTAGTAGAATAGCCCCTATTGCCATGTCACTGGCATCCGCTTGTATTACAAACGGTCTTTCTGTATCTGGGTGCTTTAGAATTGGTTCAGCTGAAAAAAGCCGCTTCAGTTTTTCAAATGCCACTTGGCTTTCCATTGACCAGTTCAGTGGCTGTTTGGATTTTGGTTTCCCCTCCCCTCTTGTCTTTAGGAGGTTGGTTATGGGAAGGGCGATTTGAGCAAAGGTGGGAATAAATTGGCGGTAAAAGTTAGCAAATCCTAGGAAGCTTTGCAGTTGCTTGCATGTGCGAGGCATTTCCCAGTCAATTACTGCTTGGACCTTTTGGGGATCCATTTCTATTCCTTGGTATGAAATGCAATATCTCAGGTAGTCGATCTTTTCCTGGTGGAATTCTCACTTGGAGAGCTTGGCATAGAGTTTTGCTGTGTGGAGTTTGTTTAGGACCGTCCTGAGCAATTTTACATGTTTTGTATCCGTATAAATTAAAATATCATTCAGGTAAACTAGGACCTCTTTATATAAATGCTCATGGAGTACTTTGTTTATCAACTGCATGAATACAGCTGGGGCTCCTTGTAATCCAAAAGGAAGTACTTTAAATTGGTAGCAGCCAAGTGGTGTGTTAAAAGCCATTTTCCACTCATCTCCCTCCCTTATTCTTATTCAATAATATGCCTCCCTCAGGTCTAGTTTTGAGAAGATTTTTCCTTGGGAGAGATGTGCTAGCATGTCCTTCATAAGGGGAAGAGGTTACATGTTTTCTACAAAGATTGTATTCAAATTTCTATAAGCTACACATAATCTCATAGAGCCGTCTTTTTTCTCTGTGAAAAGTACTGGGGCTGCTATTTTTGGGTGTGCCGGTTCAATGAAACCTCTCTTCAGGTTTTTGTCAATGAAAGCCCTTAATTTTGTCAATTCTCTAGGGGACATACAATACATCTTTTGTTTGGGGAGCTTGGCCCCTGGGAGGATTTTGATTGTGCAGTCGGTAGCGCGGGGGGGGGGGGGAGTTCGTTGGACGCTTTTCCACTGAAAACCTCAGCTAAGTCTCTGTACTCCTTTGGTGTGTCCCCGTTTGGCGTTCCCCAACCGGGCATCGCTGCCTCACGGTCGGGTCTCCCTTCCCGGTCCCCTTTTTGGTCATCAGCGAAAGTTACTCATAGCTGAAATCTGATCAACCCTTGTTTCCAGTTAATTTTGGGATTCCACTTTTTCAACCATGCTAAGCCCAACACTAATGGCCATTCCATGCTGGGTACCACCACAAATGTCAGTGTCTCTTTGTGATTTTCCATAGTTATTTGTAGGGGCTCAGTGGCAAACATGGCAGGTTCTCCCCCAGGATATTGATCTGTCTAATTGGCAAAATGCGATCGGGTTTCTTAGCCTTCTTAGGTTTATTCCCTTTTCAACCATGCTAAGCCCAACACTAATGGCCATTCCATGCTGGGTACCACCACAAATGTCAGTGTCTCTTTGTGATTTTCCATAGTTATTTGTAGGGGCTCAGTGGCAAACATGGCAGGTTCTCCCCTGGATATTGATCCATCTAATTGGCAAAATGTGATCGGGTTTCTTAGCCTTCTTAAGTTTATTCTCAGTTTTCCTACTAAAGTGGGACTTAGTAGGCAACGGGTGCATCCTGAGTCTAGAAAAGCAGAGAGTTTTACTTCTCTATCTCAACTGGGTATAAACAGTCTTAGGGGGAGGGTAAGCGGTTCAATTGGGTTGCTTACCAGTGGTTCATCTTCCAAATCATTTCGGTGAAAGCTGGCTCCTCTGCTTGGGTTTCTGGAGTTTCAGTCCCCAGTGAGTGGGGGTCCTGAAACTAGATGGTTGCCTTGCTTCTTAGGGTCGTTTCCTTCCCTTGGGGGCTTGGTTTGGTAGGTTTCCCCCTGACAGGAGGTCTGGTTTTCTCGCCAGCATCCTCGAATGACACTCTGCAGCTCGGTGCCCCTCCTTCCCACACTTGAAGCATGCTGATGATCTCGGTGTGAAGGCGGTTGACGGTTTGAATTGCTCTCTTCTCCCCTTGGGTGGGGATTTCTTCCAGCTTCGGCCCGGTCGATACGGGTTCCTAATCATGTTGATCTCAGCTTCCTCTGCGGTGAGGTACCACTCAGGCAGGTGATCCGGCACTCCTCTGGCCATGCAGGCATTGTAGAGGTCATTGTTTAATCCATCTTTGAAACAGCTCACCAAGATGTCCTTGGGCCAGTCGACATGGGAAGCCAGGTCCCGGAACTCCTCAGTGTATTCAGTTATGGATCACCGCCCTTGCTTCATGACTTTGAGTCAGTCTCGGGCTTTCCGGTCGGCTAGGGGGTGCTCAAAATGGTGACGCAGAGCCGTCATGAATCTGTTGAAGTTTCTCAGCTCTGCTGCGTCTGCGCTGTGCAGAGTGACCATCCATCTGGCCGTGGCTCCTTCTAAGGCGAGCATCATGACTCGCACTCGAGCGTTCTGGGTTTGAAATGCGCGCCCGTATTCTTGCATGTACATGCGCCATGAAGAACCCCAGCTGCTGTGGGTTTTCATCGAATTTCACTCCTAAGGGTGGTGCTGTTAACTCCAACTGTGGGCCCCTGGGCTGACCTAGTATATTTGTGGCTGCCTGGATTGCAGGGGGGGGGGATTCGCTGTGGCGGCAGCTATCCCAGCGGCATTGGCTTGATTTCCTGTGGCAGAATCTGGGGTAATCACCCGGGCATCATGTGTGGCAGCTGCAGCTTCTGTCCCTCTGGGTGGCGTTTCCAGTTCTCCCCTCAGGTTTTCTAGTACTTCTTACACCAGCCGGTTGATGTGGTGCTTCAGTCGGTCTTTCCTCCTGGTTTCTTCGAAAGTCTCTTCTTGATCAGATAGGGCTTCCAGCTCCACCTTCCAGCCTGGCTTCTGACTGCTTCAGGTTAGAGTGACTCCTTGGGTTCTCCCGTCCCAGTTGTCTCTCTTTTTTCCAATTCCGATTGACCAGCGAGGTTTATTGGAGTCTTCTCGGGGTGTCCCCATCTCCATGACTGGGTATAAGGGGTATGCTTCTGATTGAGTGATAATGGAGATATTGGTACAGCATTTGGTTTCTCCTTGGTTGCTGCTTTGCTCCAACATCATTGCAAGGTCCCCACAGTAGAGCGAGAATATGCTTCTCTGGGTTGACCTAATTTTGGAGAATCTGCTTTATGTAAGGCCCTGCCTCTCCTTCTTTCCCAAGAAAGTGTAGACTCTTGAAACTTGGTATTTCAAAGGGAATCTTTTATTGAGAAGAAGTGATAGCAGAACAAAGGCAAAGCAGATTCTAAATTCCCTCCGATGTTATACAGTTAGAAATAGGTCTTTAGAATCCCTCCCTCCAGTCCAATGTGGATTTAGCCAATCTGCAGGTGTGAAGATGTTATTGTAACACCCTTCCTGAGAAACAGATAAGGAGCTGTTCCCAGGGTCTTCTTCCGCTTCTAGCAAACTGAAGCAATCCACATGGCCCTCGTTCCACAAAAGGTGAAAATACTCCAGGGTGCCTAGGCGCCAGGATAAAGGTTATAAAATACAGCTTATCCCCATGTTCCCCCCTCCGTCCATTTGAATGGCAGTATCACGTTAGGGATCTGACATGGAAAGTATAATACACAAAATCAATTTCATCTTAATATGAATACATACATAAAAACTTCAGGATAAATCTTCAGTTAAAAAAAGGTTGCTTTTTAGCGGCTGAAATTCAGGATCCACTTTTTATCAGCTCAAATCCAAATTTACACAATTGTATAATATATATAACTCAAAGGGGAGTGTAATCCACCCTGTTACATTTGGAGTCTAACATATTCTTTTTACTCATTAATGACAGATTCATTTCTTTCAGTGTTTTTTTCCCTTTATGTACTTTTTTTTAGTCATACTTATCAGAAGGTCTGTGTGTTATGTATCACAAGCACAGGTTACCACTGTAAGCTGTTGCTTAGATGTGAAGGGCAATATTAGGCCAAATAGGCCTAACAAAATCATCTTTTTGCATATAAAAGCAACATGCTTTGGAATGATTTGAAGGCAACTAAATTCTGTTCTATTTCTGGTCAACTCTTCCAAGATTCTAAGGATATATAAGCCGATAAAAATCAATTCAAATGAAATGAAATGAATATATAAAATATATGTTAACCTGCTTTAATCCTACTCTTAATTGAAAGCAAGTACCCTTGAACCTAGTGGAGTCTATTTCTAGATTTTCTATAAAAAGAAATGAATTAATACATTTGATAACAATGAAAAAAACCAATGCAAGATGAATGTATGTGGTCCTGAAAGAGCTTAAAGTGAAAAATAGTAGTTTAATCAATTTAATTGGGAAGAAGCCACTGGAAGTAATAATAGCAGTGAAAGTTGGTCACTTAATAGCTTTGGTAGGAGAGGGCCCCTATCCCTTTGGTGAAATGGCAGTGGCTGGAAATAACAGCAGAGCAGTTAGTTCTTTAATTAATGAATGTCAGGCATTTGAGATTGATGAGGTCAGGAAATAGACATCACAAAGTTTACTGGAACTCTATTGTTGTAGGGCAGGGCTGTCAAACTTGCGCCCTGTGGGCCGGATGCATCACGTGCTGGCCACGCCCACGCCTGGTTTAGCGAAGGGAAAAAAAGTCCCAATATGTCATATGGCACTGCCGTGACAACGTGAGTTTGACACCCCTGTTGTAGGGGTGTAATAACAGAATCTTGAAAGCCTGGCTGAGTTTCTCTGTCTTTCTTATATCTAAGAGAATCAAGGTTAAGTAGTTTGTTTCTCAGTGCCTCATCTTTATCACAGGTGTCCTGAGGTTTATTGAATTGCTATTGCATTCATTCTTCAAGGTTACCTCTGTATTTCTCTACAATAAATCTTCTGTACTACAGTCTGCATATGCAACAAATCTAATGTGTTATGTGTTATTGTTTAACTGCTGTTTTCCCAGAACCTTTAGTTTACCAATTTCTATCCATCATCATCCAACCAGTTTCTATCCAACCATCATTCATCACAGAAAGATTGTGGGCAATCAGAAATCAGCATTATCTGATCTAGTTTGGCATTGTTTTTAAGCATAGTAAATGAAAATGAGGTTGCAGAGAAAATCTAAAGCATACATTCCATAGGTAGATATATTATGAATAAACTTTTTTGAGTATTCCAATTTAAGACTGTGGTATGTAGTGTAGAAAGAAAGCTGAAAGATAGTGAAATTGCTTTATATCTTCTGCATCTTAAGGTCTGGGATTAAATTTTACTCAGAAGTCATTGACATTGCTTCTCCATATTGCCAGATACCACATTTAATCCACATAATCCACTTAATAATTCTACATTAATATGAGAAAACTCTACTTATGTACCAGATACACTGCATGTGACTTTCATCTGATACAGTAATGTCTTCCCAGGAACCTTGACCTTTATAGAGAAATAACGTTTAAATATGTGGGATATGAATATAGCACCTCTTTAAATTTTCTTTTAGGTTTCTGCATGAGCTTGAAAGAAAGTGTCATATATGGCTGCATTAATTATTCAACTCATTGAAGAAACATTTTTTTTAAGTTTTCATGAAAACCTTGGAAATGATGCAGGGGCTTTAGAGATACTGCAGTTTCTTGTGAATATTTTTCAAAGCACGATTACCCTGAAAATAGTTTTTTTATGTGCTTTAGTTATCCACAAGGAAGAATGTTTTATAGATGAATTGCTGCTAAAATATTTTGAGAGAGAACTACTTCATCTATGAGCATTTTGAACTCTCAGTATCCTCTAAATAATTTCGGATCTTTCTTTTTCCCACATTGAATAAAGCTTCTATTGAACCCATTGAACCCTAATATCTGTGCACCACAATTTTAGCAAGGAAGAAATGCATTTTTCATTATATTTGTAAATTGTAAATACAATTATGTATAAATGAATGAGTGTGCTTGTATTAATCTGGATATGCATAATCACACTGGGGACACAGGCCAGCAATTGAGTTTTAGCCAAATGTAGATTGGTCTTCCACTGTTAAGTGTGACCTCCAATAAGCTTTTTCTAATGCAGTCTGACCTTTTGGGTGAAGTAGGAACAAATCTAATGTAAGTTTGTTACAGGATTATAGTTAGGGGCCTTCTGTTAGAAAATTGGTATTATTTTGTTGTTTGTCTTTGTTATTTGTATATTTAATTGTTATGTAGTGTTTTTAGAGAAAATTCAATAAAGATATTTTTAAAAAAAAAGAAAAAAAGAAAATTGGTATTATTTTCATTTGTTTTACAATTATTATTAATGAATATTGTACTCCACTGCCTTGAACTTTCCCCATCTTTATAAAACCAACAAAATGCAGCTCTAGTTTTTAATCCTGTCATGAAAGGTAATATTTGCTGAAGCTTCTAATTGCTAATTCCTGCATGCAAAAGTTCTGCAATTCTCTATTACAGATCTCTATCTGAAATATGGGATGAATCTGCACATCATTATAAAATTGCACCAAATATTGATACTTAAATGATGTTTCACTGATATTTTAATTTTTGTATAGCTGTTTTAAAGTGCTCTTGCAGCAAATATTAGTTAATTTGTTCCAGTTTTGTGAAATACATTCTGTGAGAAGCAATAAAAATATTCTGCAATTTTACACAAAAGTAAATAAATTTATATATACAAATGCATACATATGTTGTCAGCATTCAGAGTAACACACCCAAAGAAATCAGAACTCCGAGGCAGGCAGGTTCATCAAAGAACATGTTTATTGGATGCATCATATCGGCTCGGCCATGGTTATTTCCCTCTCCAAGTGTCCCAAGTCACATTGTCCAATTAAAACAGTCGGCCGGCTCCCCAGTCACTCCTCCCCTCCTTCAACTGCCACCTGTTGGGATGACCTTGGTTCCCATGGGAAGGCTCATTGTTTTGTCTGTGAGACAGTCTACTTCCCCCCTCCTTAGGGTATGTGGCAACTATGAAGCAGCAAAAGATGGCTTCAGTCAGGTTCAATTCAGAGTTAACAGTTGGACCTCCCCCCTTAAAGCAAGAGAAGTTCCTGGAAAATGCAAGCATAGGAAAAATTAGTTTACTCTCAGCCACCCCTCCCATCCCCAAGAGGTTCCTTGGGCTTCTGAGGGTATCTGTCATGGAATATTTTAGTCAACTGATCTGCTTTCACATCCTTACTTTTTACCCAGGTGGCTTCTGAAAGTGGATATCCTTTCCACTGTACTAGATACTGTAACTTGTTCACAGGTTGTAATACTGCAGAAGACCATTATAACACTTTTTCGCTCGAAGTCAATAGAGTCATTAACCTATACGTACCAATAATAACCCCTAAAGCAAACAACAACAACAACAACAACAACAAATTACCCATAACAATAAGAAAGCTACAATCCAAGAAAAAAATCTCTTTGGCGAGAAAACAAAACTGGCTATGTAGCTAACTTTAAAAACCATTATAAAACCCTATGCTGCCAGATAAAGGCAGAATGTACCAATCACCATTGCAAATGGGAGGAAGAGCTGTTACACTCGAAATCCACCCGAGCCTTCTATAATTTCGTAAATGCCAAACTTAAAGACTCGAAAACCATCCCACCCCTAAAAGGGCCTAACGGGGAAGACTGTAACGATGAAGTTGTTAAGGCCAACCTCTTCAATACATTCTTCAGTTCAGTCTTTGTCAACAGCAATGGCTGCTGCCCCACATTTCCTAGTCATATCATAACTAATTGTAACAATTTACTGCATATTGATTTTACAGTAGATAACGTTGTAATGGCACCATGTAACCTAAAGCCATCTCTATCTATTGGCCCTGATGGATTATGTGCCTACTTCTTAAAAAAGCTTGCCACTGCAATAGCTGAACCTCTATGCACAAACTATGAGGTATCTTTCAGAACCAGCTCCTTGCCCGACCTATGGTCATTAGCCATGGTCATACCTATCTTTAAAAAGGGAGACCCTAGTCTAGTAGAAAATTACAGACCAATCTCATTGTGTTGTATCACCTGTAAAGTTGTTCTGTCCCAGCACGGCAAACCCCCAGAAAGCGACACACACACACACTGTTCGTTAAACAAAAAGGCTTTAATACTAATAATGGCATAGTATTAAAGACTAATTCTTGCCAAAGTGGTTGTTTTCAAGCACAGAACACTTTGGCCGGGATTCCAAATGTGAAAGAGACAAGCAGGTCAATTAGTCCGTCAAATAATCAGTACTTGCTGAAGTTGGCCAAGAGCCCGGACTGGAGTCAATCCAACTGATAGGGACGAGGTTCAGAAGGCAGCCAAGATGAATACAAACAAAATTGTCTTCAGCAAAAGTGTGTGGTGTGATCCACCCTTATATAGTCTTAGGGCGTGGCCCCTCTGCCTGCAAGCTTACTTTCGAGGAGACCTCCTTCTACACAGCCACTCTTGCCGGCTAGCTGCCCTGCGTGCTCTGGCATCAATCAGAGGCCCCTCCGCTTCACTGGAGTCACTGAACTCCTGCTGAGGAGGTGCAGAAGGCCCTGATTGTGCATCGTCCTCTGGCCCTGCTTCCTCTTCGGGGAATCAATTATAAACCAATCCATCACCCTCCACTTAGAGACAAACAACCTGCTTTCCAACAAGCAGTTTGGTTTCAGGAAAAATTTGTCCTGTAATTTGCAACTCCTGCACTGCAGAAACATTTGGACCACACATCTTGACCAGGGTAAAGCAATAGACGCAATTTACTTTGGTTGACCTCTCTCTTTGGTGTCCGGTTGCCTTCTCATGTCATTGGCTCGCAGCCCACCATCGACTTTTATGGCCACTTGGAACCACTCAGAGAGTCTGTTCGGGATGTCCTAGTAAAGCAGTTACCTGGGCGATTTGCTTGTCTAGGCTTGTTCTGAAAAAATGCACCAACAGCTGCTCTGATAAAGGAGGTAGCCTTCCAATGACTCTCCTAAATTCCCAGATGTGTTCCTTGATGGGTCAGCCCCTTTGCATTCGGTTTCTGAGTTCATCTTCCGCGTGCGGGTCCTCCTCCGCCTCCTCAAATCTGGCCTCTAGCAGTTGTAGGAAGTCATCTACGTCTTGCAGTTGAGGGGCTCTCCTCTTATGGAGGGCTGCTAGCCATTCCCTTGCTTCTCCCTCTAGCCCCTCTGCGATGGTGTTCACTATGGCTCTGGGGGATGGGTAGAGGTGTCCATAGCATTCTAGGTGGATCTCAGCTGAGTCAAGGAATAGAGCTAGCTGGTCTGAGTCCCCATCAAATTTCCCCCCTGAAGCGGGGCAGTTCGTTCAGCACTGCTCCTCCCTCCTCCTGTTGGCCCCTGTAGGCATGCGCTCAATGCGGCTGGCCCTCTTCCTCAGCTCTAGTTCGGAGAGAGGGAGGGGTTTGTCTGCCCTGGGTGGCCTGCCTGCTACGTGGGAGGGGCACTGGCTGCAGTCCAGGGCTCTTTCTCCTTCTGATGGGTGGGGAGGGGGGCTGTGTTCTCGTGTGCATCTCCTCCTTCCAAAAGGATCAGCTGTCCCTCCCCTCTCTTTTGGCTGGCATGACGGCTCCTCCTCCCGAATGGTGGCTCGGTCAAATTCATCTCTCAGTTGCTCTATGGAGCTCCCCAGGGGCTTCCTCAGGAACTTTGGGAGCCTGACTGTTCCCAGTCCCACATCCAATCCACTCTTCCCAGCTCACTCAGGGGCTTTCTCTTTTCCTGGGCATTGGGGTGGGGAAACTCAACCTCAGCTGCTTTAGGGGTTCATTTCCACCAGTACTCATCCTTTCTTGCTTTGATCACTGGAGCGGCCGTCTTAGCTTTGATGTCTGGGAGGGGTTGCATTCCAGCTGCAATCGGGCTACTGGGCCCTGGAGTTACCTCCTTTCCAGGAGCTTGCAACAGGCTTTCTTCAGATAGCCCGCCCTCTGCCATGGATGCCTGATTTTCTCTCCAAGCCTCCCAGATATCAGAGAGCGGTTTGGGAGTGCGGGACTCAGGTGGTCCTTCAATCTTGTTGATTTATGAGTTCTGACTGTCTGTGAAGTTTCTGAAAGATGCCCTAATTAATTCATGAGCCACGAGCCAAGCTTCAAAAGAAATATAGTCATTTATTAGGAGTGACATTTCGGCAATACTCCGATGCAGTCAGAACTGAACTCACCTAGGTTACGTGCCCCCATGACCCTGTCTCCCCCCTTCTCCCTGGGCATGTCATAAATCACATTCTCCAATGAACCACGTTGGCGGGCTGTGAAACCCACACCCCTCCTGCTGACTCCGGTAACCTAGGACACAATCAGCAAAAAAGGCATTTGTGGAATGTAGTTTCAGTTAGGACAAGCAGCAACTCTGTCAGTTCTCCCCCCTCCTGCTTATGGCAACTTGAAAGCTTTGCAAGTTGACAACCACTGACAATGCTGCGACCTTGACTATGTGTCAGAATGGTTGCGGAATTGGCAACTCCAAATCTCAACTAATAAATGCTCTGTCCTACACATTGGCAATAAAAATCAGAACACCAAATACAAGTTGGGCGGAAACAACCTCATAGATGACCCTCACTCTGTCAAGGACCTAGGAGTACTCATCTCAAACGATCTAAGCCCCAGAGCTCACTGTTAACAGCATTGCCAAAAAGGTATTAAGAATTGTTAACCTAATTTTGCGAAGCTTCTTCTCCGGTAACATTGTATTGCTAACTAGGGCATACAAAACTTTTGCCAGACCAATTCTCGAATACAGCTTGTCTGCCAGGAATCCACACTGTATATCGGACATTAATACGATTGAGCGGGTCCAGAACAGCGGTGGGTTGCTCCCGGTTCGGCCCGGTTCTAAGAACTGGTAGTGCCGGTGGCGGGAGGCTCCGCCCACCCACCCAGAATGCTCCGCCCACCCACCCAGGACGCTCTGCCCACCTGCCTGGGACGCTTCTGCGCATGTGCATAAGCGTTGCGTGCGCTCGTGCGAACTGGTAGCAAAGGGTTTTAGAACCCGCTACTGGTCCAGAGGTATTTCATGAGAAGAGTACTCCACTCCTCTACTCACAATAGAATCTCTTATGCCACCAGGCTTGAAATTTTGGGCTTGGACAATCTGGAACTGAGCCGCCTACGGTCTGACCTAAACATAGTACACAAAATTGTCTGCTACAACATCTTACCTGTCAACGACTTCTTCAGCTTCAACCTCAATAATACACGGGCAAACAATCAATACAAACTCAAGGTAAACCACTCCAAACTCAATTGCAGAAAATACGACAGAGTGGTCAATGCCTGGAATGCTCTACCTGACTCCGTTGTTACATCCTCAACCCCTCACAGCTTCGACCTCAAACTGTCAGAAAATACAACTTCAGCAACAGAGTGGTCAATGCCTGGAATGCTCTACCTGACTCCGTTGTTACATCCTCAAACCCTCACAGTTTCAACCTTAAACTGTCTAACATGAACCTCACCCCATTCCTAAGAGGTCTGTAAAGGGGGCGTGCATAAGTGCACCAGTGTGCCTACCATCCCTGTCCCCATTTATTTGTATTCATTTCCTTTGTTCATGTCCATGTTCATACTTATACCTGCTATCTTGTACATGTTTGACAAATGAACGAACGAACGAACGAACGAACGAACAAATAAATAAATAAATTAAAAAAACTTTCCCTTATACAATCTATAGTCTAGAATCCTTTTTACCTCGTAATGGGTCTCTCCTTGTACCGCAATTGGATTTGGAGCTACCCAGCCCTATTACCAGTCTCAACAGACTGCTATGAAAGACCGGATGCACTTTCCTTAGCAGGCGGGGAAGTTTTAGCTTTACAGTAACAGGCTTAATGATTCTCACAATAGGGAAAGGCCCTAGGAATTTTGGTCCTAGCTTCTTGCAAGGCAGTTTTAACCTCAAATACTTGGTGGAAAGGTAAACCTTGTCCCCTATTTGGAATGGGGGTTGAGGGGATTGGTGCTTGTCTTCTTGGGCTTTCTGGGCTCTTGCGGTATCATTGAGAGCCCATTTCATGTTCTCCCATGCTTTCCTCAGTGACTCCATCCATTCGGCTGGGGTCATGGAGGAGGGTGGCTCCCGAGAGAGCTCAGGCATGGGGAGAAACTCCATCCCTGTGATTATTTTGAATGGGGTAAGCCCGGTGCTACTATGCACAGCATTATTATAGGCTATCTCCATGAAGAGCAGCAGATCTGCCCAATTGGTTTGTTGGTAGTTGACGTAGCACCTCAAGTATTATTCTATCATCACATTAGTCCATTCTACTGCCCCATTCATACTCAGCTGAAAAGCCGAGCTAAGCCCCTGGGAGGAACCAATTAGCTTAATGAATTCCCTCTGGAATTTAGCTGTAAATTTAACCTCTCGATTGGAGATGATCCTCCTAGGGACCCAGTGCAGCCTGTAGATGTGTCTTAGGAATAACGTAGCTGGTTTATGGGCCGATGGGAGGCCAGAGCAGGCTATTAAATGGGGTTGCTTAGAGAAGAGGTCAATCACTGTCCAGAAGACAGTGTTTCCGCCAATTTCCAGAAGCTCCACTATAAAATCCATGGCGAACTCTTCCCATGGCCAGGATTGGTCGGCCACTTGTTGGAAGAGTTCAGGAGGCTTTCCTAGTCATTTCTTCATAGTGGCACAAACTGCACAGCTCTTGACATAGCTCTTGATGTCTTTCTTCATCCCCAACCACCAAAATTGCCTCCTCGCCAGATGCAGGGCTTTTAGAAACCCGAAGTGTCCCGCTTCTTTTGAATCATGGCTCCTCTGGCACACTCGAAGGCGAAGAGCACTGGGGACATACAGTTTAGGGCCCTTCCGTGCTAGTCCCTCCCTGGAGGTGAGGAGATTTTTGTTGTCTCTGTACCAGGGATCGGACAGCAGTTTGGTTTTTAGGTCCTGGGTTAGGTCCCCCCCTCTGCAGCTCATCGCTTATGCTTTTGCAGCCTGGTTGTGGCTTGGGTCACTCCCTGGGGGTGGGAGGAATTATGGCATGGATCACCTCCTCACATTCACTGTTATATTGTGGCATTCATGACAGAGCATCTGCCAAGAGGTTCCCCCCCCTCGGATGTACTGCAAGGTGAAGTTAAATCAGTTAAAGTATTGTGCCCATTGGGTGAAAGTCCTAAGAGCCTCCAGGTTTTTGTGATCAGTCCATACTTCAAATGGCACTTTGCATCCTTCAAGGAAATGGTGCCACCTTAGCAGAGCCCAGCAGATGGCATAGGCTTCTTTCTCCCACACTGTGCACTTCCTTTCAGGCTCAGTGAGCTTTCAGGAGGGCTGTATGCGCAGGGCTGCAGATCCCCCTTTGGGTTTTTCTGAAGGAGGACTACAACCACTGCAACGTCGTGGGCATCTGCTTGGATGACAAAAGGCTTGTCTGGATCAGGGTGTTTTAGGACTAGTTCTTTGGCAAATAGTCTTTTAAGCATTTCAAAAGCCTTTTGGCATTCCAGAGTCCATTGTAAGGGTTGACTTGGTTGGGGTTTTACTCCCCCCTCCCATTTTCAGTAGCTCAGTGATTGGGAGGGCGATTTCTGCAAAGGAGCGTATTAATTTTTTGGTAAAAGTTTGCAAACCCAAGGAAGCTTTGGAGTTGTTTGCAGGTGTACGGGGGTTGCCACTCTAGGATGGCTCTAACTTTTCCTAGGTCCATTTCGACCCCTTTGGAGACCCAATATCCCAAATAGTCCAGGCTGATTTTGCTGAACTCACATTTGGATAGCTTGGCATATAGGTTTGCGGCTACAAGTTTCTTGAGTACTTGGCAAACCAATTTAACATGTTCCTCCATTGTCTCAGTGAAGATGAGGATGTCATCTAAGGACACAAGTACTTCTTTATATAGGTGCTCATGCAGCACTTTGTTGATCAATTGCATGAACACCGCAGGTGCCCCTCGGAGGCCAAAAGGCATCACTTTAAATTGAAAACATCCTAGTAGGCAGTTGAAGGCTGTTTTCCACTTGTACCCCTCATTAATTCTTACTCGGTAATATGCCTCTCACAGATCTAGCTTGGTAAAGATTTTCCCCTTTGCCAGGTGGGCCAACATGTCTTTCATTAAGGGGAGTGGGTACATATTTTCTATGCAAATGCAGTTTATCCCTCTAAAATCAATGCATAATCTCATTGTCCTGTCTTTTTTCTCTTTGAACAACACTGGCGCTGCCACATGAGATTTTGCCAACTTTTTTTGTCACCTACTTAGGTTATGTGGCAACTATGAAGCAGCAAAAGATGGCTTCAGCCAGGTTCGATTCAGAGTGATCGTGCCATTCAGTTGAGAGAAGGAGGGGCCTTGGGTTTGATTTATTAGCATTGCCTGTGTCAATTGACGATTTACAATCCATACCCGGGCGCCAAACATCCTGAGATCTCTTCACTTTTGGAGAAGGTTTATGAGGGGCAATGTGGGATGTTTCACTTCAATGGATAACAGAAGATGGTCAGAGAAATGTATGTTTATCCGGTTCCAAGAGCAGTTGATAAAGAAAACATTTTCACACTTGTGTATTGGCTAGAATCTGCATTCTGGCTAATGGGAGGGGTCTCCACTGCTTTAACTCTACCTGCGTTGCCTAAGGGTATTCAGACGTTGCTTTGAATGGACTGCTTTCACTTCTGCTTAATAAAAGATCCTTTTGAAATACATTGTTTCAGAAGTTCTCGCTTTCTTAAGTTAGACGTAGAGGCGATCCTTACAGAAAGCAACGTCTGCAGAACGGTCAACCCAGAGAAGCAATCTTCGCTCTACTGAGGGGACCCTGCAAACCATGTCCGAACAAAACAGGGAACAGGGAGACGGCGAATGCTGGGGGGGGAAACATCAACCATCTCCCAGTCGGATGCCTGCTCCTTGCTTCCCATCGGAGAGGATGAGGTAACTCTGGAGGATCCTGAAAAGCCCCGCTGGTCAATTGGCATCGGGAAGAAAGACAGCTGGGATGGGAGAACCAGAGGAGTCGCCCTCAACCGCAGAAATCAAAAACCGGGGTGGAAATTGGAGCTAGAAACCCTCTCCGACCAGGAGGAACTAATTGAAGCACCGCTGAGAGAGGATCGTCTTCCATAACCCAGTTGGTGATGGAAACTTTGGAAAATCTCAACATCCAAGGGGCCCCAGAACGACAGCCAAGGAGCACTGGAAGCACAGAAACCGCTGATGAGGCCAGGGGGGCCACCCCACCTCTGGAGACAGCCAATTGAGCAGATGGCACAGCAGAGGACCCAGCAAACCCTTTTCCCTGGGCAGCACGTGCACTGACGCCCATCCCCAACCATCCCCAAGCCCCACAACTGGAAAGGAAAACTCCCCTCCTTGGGGTGAAGTTTAATGGGGATCCACAACAATTAGGATTCTTTGTGGCACACGTACTCACCTACATGCAAGAATACGGGCGTGATTTCCAAACACAAGGATCCCGAGTGCGAGTTGTTACCCTAGCCCTGGAAGGAGCGGCTGATAGATGGATGGTGACCTTACATAACGCTGACGCACCAGAACTGCGCAACTGTGACCGTTTCATGATGGCCCTGCGACGACGTTTCGAGGACCCACTTGCAGATCGCAAAGCACG
>QLTV01000566.1:490630-522700 GCA_003457575.1 Thermophis baileyi
TTGAAGTTGCCACTTGTTTGACCATTCTGATACATAGTCAAGGTCTTTCTGAAGGGTAGTAGCATTGTCTGTGGTGTTAAATAGTTTGACATCGTCGGCGAAGAGAACGCAGTTGCTTATAATGTGATCACAAAGGTCATTTATGTAAAGTATGAAGAGTGTTGGTCCTAGAACGCTGCCTTGAGGGACACCACTATTGACAGGTGCAGGATTTGATAGAGAACTCTCTATTTTAACCACTTGTTGTCTGTTTGACAGGAACGCAGTTATCCAATCATGTAGGGGTCCAGAGATGCCATAAGATTTTATCTTGTCAATTAACTGCCTATCTGACTGGAATTGTGCTCCGTGCTCATCAACGTAAGCCCACACTCGGTGGAGGAAGTAGGCCAATTTCTTGGGGTCCCCGTCAAACATGGCACGGAACCGGGGGGTTGGCTCCCGGACCAGTGGAGCGGCGGCTTGTTGCGGGATCCCTCCGATTAGCCCCCTTCCCGGCTGCACCTGTTGGCCTGCTCCAAACGCACCCCCGTTGGTGGAGATGGGTCCCTGCGCTTGCAGCGGGGGTTGTGCGGTAGGACCTGGCATCGCGGGGGGCTGTTGTGCTACTCCAAGCCCCGGCGGTGAGGTTGGGTGGCAGAGGGGACCCTGGCGTCCATGGGCATGGCGCCCATCCCATTCCGGGGAAGAAAGCCCACCCAGGTGGGGCTTGCCATGGCAGCACGATGCCAAGGTTTGGCGGCTGGGCTGGAGTTGGCAGTCTCCACGCTCCCTGTTGCCCAGGATGCAGGCTCCCTAGGCTGGCTTGGTGGGTCGTCCGCGGTTCGGGGTGAAGGGTGGTCCACGTAGGCTTCGCCCCGGTGTCTCAGGCTGAGAAGGTGATAAACGCCAGTCTCCAAAGCAACGCTTTCCTGGGTCTGTTTTTTTTCCCTTTTTTGAAGGTGGGAACCACATCAGCTCTTTTCCAGTCCTCTGGTAGTTCCCCGGTGTTCCAGGATTTTTGAAAGATGTGCTGCAGTGGTTCTAAGATGACATCTGCCAGCTCCTTTAGAACTCTGCGATGTAATCTGTCCGGTCCTCGTGATTTGTATTCATCAAGATCAGACAGGTGTTCTCTTACTATTTTTTTTGCTTATTTTAACTTTTGTTTCCAGTCTGTTTTTTACAGTTATATTTCTGGTAGGTTGGGCTATAGTTTCTTTTTGCATGAAGACCGATGCAAAGAATGAGTTAAGCAGCTCTGCTTTCTCCCTACTGTCTGTTACTTTCTTGCCGTCTTCTCTCTTTAGTGGATCAACTGTTTCCTTGATTTTTTTTTTTGTTAGTTATATGTTGGAAGATCCTTTTTTTATTATCTTTGACTTTTGTTGCAAGTCTTTGTTCATTCTGAGCCTTTGCTTTCCTGACTTCGTCTTTGCAGATTCTGGCTATCTGCTGGTATCTATCCTGCCTTAGTTCTATTTTCTTCTTTTGACTTAGAACATACTCTCCTTCTTGCAGTTTCTTTATTTCTACTCCTAAATAGTTCTTTATTTCTCCTAAACTCTTTAACTGAAAATCCTCTTCAAGCTGTTTTGCAAATATTTCTGGTTGTTCTTTTGTTATGTAACAAATACATACACACATATACATATACGTGTGTGTGTGTGTGTGTGTGTGTGTGTGTGGGTGGGTTCCAAATAGCACGGCTGGGTGAAACCCGGATCTGAAGCCCCCGGGGTTTCTCCAGCCAGTTCAAGCCCTTGTCCCCACACCCCCAAGTCCATCACATGAACCAATCTCCACCTGGCAGTTTGATTGTGAGCTCCCATCTCGTTCAGTGCAGGTGCAGGACAAATTGTAAGTATTAAATCCAGTATGGCTGTCCCTCTAGTTCCCTCCTCTACCTTTTGGACAACAAAGTTGTCAGCTAGGTTGGTTAGGAACTTATTTGATTTCTCACTTGGTGTAGAATTAGTTTTCCAATTGATATCAGGGTAATTGAAGTTCCCCATTACTATTGTAGTGTGTTTCCTACATATGTTTGTTAGTTGGTTGGCAAAAAGGACATCTATTTTTTCTGCTTGATTGGGTGGCCTATAGTATACACCTATGGCCATCTCATTCTTTTTTTCTTTTATGTTGACCCATATGCATTCTAGGAGGTTTTCATCTTTGGTTTCATGCAACTCTGTAGCAATATAGTGGTCCTTTACATACAGTGCAACTCCACCTCCTATTTTTTGGGGTCTGGTTTTTTTGAAGAGTTTGTATCCTCCTATCAGTATGTTCCAGTCATGGGTTTCGTCCCACCAAGTTTCTGTTATTCCAACTACGTCGTATCTATCTTCGTGTATTAATAGTTCAAGTTCACCCTGTTTGTTCCCCAGACTTAGTGCATTTGTAGGCACTTGAGATCTTTATGCCTGACTCTGTGTGTGCTTCCTATGTCTCCTATTTGGCGTTTGAGTTTGTCTTCCTTCCCATCCCTCCTTACTTCGTTATTTGCCTTGCTTTCTAGGGGTTTTTGCTTGGAATTAGGTCCTGGAGATCCTAAAGACTGGTCACCTCCCCCCCTCACTTTTAGTTTAAAGCCCTCCCGATAAGTTGAGCCAGTCATTTTTGTCTTCCTTCCCATCCCTCCTTACTTCGTTATTTGCCTTGCTTTCTAGGGGTTTTTGCTTGGAATTAGGTCCTGGAGATCCTAAAGACTGGTCACCTCCCCCCTCAATTTTAATTGAGAGCTTCTAAGTTCTTGTGGTCGGTCCATACCTGGAAGGGTATTTTATTCCCCTCCAGGAAATGTCTCCAAGTCAGGAGTGCCCACCTGACTGCAAAAGCTTCTTTCTCCTATATCTCCCACCTTTGTTCAGTTTCAGTTAATGTTTAGAGGTGTACACACATGGTTGCAGTTTGCCTTCTTCATTTTCTTGGAGTAGAATCACTCCGACAGCCACATCATTGGCACTGTTTTCAGCTTCTTGAATGCCGCTTGGCATTTTATTGACCATTTTAGCGACTGGCTGGGTTTCGGCTTATCTACCCCTTTGGTTTTCAACAGATTAGTAATCGGAAGCACTATCTGGGCAAAAGAGGGGATGAATTGCCGATAGAAGTTAGTGAAACCCAGGAAGCTCTGCAATTGCTTGCAGGTGTGAGGGGTATCCCACTCAAGCCCTGACATTTGTGGGATTCATTTCCACCTCTTGGTGGGAGATTCGGTATCCAAAGTAATCTATTTTGTACTGGTGAAATTCACACTTGGAAAGTTTGGCAAACAACTTAGCTGCCCTTAGCTTTTTCAAGACCTCCCGCACTAATTTAACATGTTCAGCCTTAGTTTCAGTGTAAATCAATATGTCATCAAGATAAACCAAAAACCCCTTGTACAAGTGCTCATGCAACACTTCGTTAATCAGCTGCATGAAAATGGCTGGAGCACCTTGGACCCCGAATGGCAAAACATTGAACTGAAAACACCCCAACAGGCAATTAAACACTTTCTTCCATTCATCCCCCTCCCAAACCCGAATCCTGATAATAACCTTCCCTTAAATCAAGCTTGGAAAAAATCCTCCCCTTCGCGAAATGTGCCAGTGTCATGCCCCCGTCAGAGTCTGAATCTGAGACAGAAGACAAACAGCTGACAGAGAGTTGAAGAGTGGCTCCGTTGGCTGTGGAGGGAAGGGCAAAGTCAGGCTGGGCAGAACAGGGGAGAGGTAGAACAAGGGAGAGGGGGTTCAGATGAAGACCAAGGCCCACCCCCCTCCTTATCCTAGGGCGTGCAGGGTTAGGGTTAGAGCACAGAAAAGAGCAACATGGGTTGTGTGGCTTACGAGGAAGGAAAGGGCCCCGATTCCCTTCACAAGGCACAACTGGGGATGGAGTTTAAAGGAGAGGCAGTTGGGAGAGGCGTTTGTTGGGAATAAATGCTGAATTCATCTAGTGTTAAGATGAATCCTGGCATTCCTCCTGACTGTTTGAATTATTGTTATGCTTTTGTGTGCTTATCTTGTCTTGCTGGAATTATTGCCGTGAATTTTTCTCTTCTGGGGCTCATTATCTTGCCCTGCTGGAGTGATTGATTGCAGTCATTCTGCTTACAGCATTTGGACTGGAGTATCTGCAGTCAGAAGCTGCTGCAGGTTTGTGGGAGAGCTTTTCTCCAGGCCGGAGAGTAAACGGGACATTGGGGACAAAGTTGATACCAATAAAGGAACTCATACCAGTTCTCTGGCTGTGTTGTCTTCGTGCCACGCCCTGGGTCATCACAGGCCAGCATGTCCTTCATCAGAGGCAGGCGATACAGGTTTTCCTTGCAAATAGTGTTCAAATTTCTATAGTTCATGCATAGGCATAACGAGCCGTCTTTTTTCTCCCAGAACAGTACTGGGGTGGCCACCTTGGGCCTAGCAGGTTCAATAAAACCACGCTCCAGGTTTTTGTCTATGAATTGGCAGAGTTCATCCAGATCCCGGGGGGTCATGGCATAAAGTTTTGGCTTAGGTAGTTTGGCCCATGGTAGAATCTCGATGGCACAGTCTGTAGGAGGAAGTTCATCTGAAGCCACTTTGCTAAATACGTCACTCCCTGGTAGGGGTCTGCTTGTCACGGCAGCAGCTACTTCCTCACTATGCATCATTCCCACTTGGTGGGGCTCCTCCCTCTGGGCCAGTTCACCATTAGGAAATTGGAGGGTCCCCTCCATCCAGTCCACCCTTGGATTCCACTTCTTTAGCCAGGTTAGTCCCAAAACTAGAGGCCACTCCATTCCTGGTGTCACAATGAAAGCAATGGTTTTAGAGTGGGTTGCCATGGTGAGCTCCAGCAGTTCAGTAGCACACGTGGCCGGGGTGCCTCCCACAATGGATGCATTGAGTTGGCAAAAAGAGACTGGAGTTTTTAATGACCTTAGCTGGATCCCCAGTCTTCTGACTAAAGTCGGGCTTATTAGGTTCCTTGTGCACCCCGAGTCTAACAATGCTTTAAGTCTTACTTTTCTCCGCGTTAGTGGGATTAATAGTTCTATGGGGATTAAAATGGGTTAGACAGTCCCATTTACCAATGGGTCTTCGTAGTCACTCCCTGCAGGGGTGGGTTCTAACTTACCTCACCGCCGGTTCGCTTCCTCCCGTGCCGCATGGCTGTGTGCGCATTGCGCGCCACGCGGCCATGCTGCGCCATGTGGGCACACATGCGCAGTGCTGAAAATTCACAAACCCCCCCCAAAAAGCCAAAAACAAGATGGTGGCACATGCGCAGTGCCGGGGACTCGGCTTCTGCGCATGCGCAGAAAAAAAAAGCAAAAAATTCCCCAAAATTCCCCCCCCCCAAAAAAAAGATGGCGCCGTCCACGGACCGGCACCAACAGAACTGGATCCGTGACATCACCAGCGGTTTGCTACCGGTTCTATAGAACCGGTGCAAACCAGGAGGAACCCAGGAGAAGGAAGCCTCCTCCCGCCGAGTCGCGGGCCATGCCCCATGCTAGCGTCCCTCCGGGGTGGATTTTCCAGTGTGACAATGGACTCACTAGTGGCTCCTGTGGCATCAGAGACATTCTCGGGGTTGGGGACTCCCCTCGCCCGCCGGTAGCCTCTTCTCGTGCTTCGTCCTCACCTGCAGTGCAAACTGGGGCATTCCGGATCTGCATGCCATTGATGGCTTCTCGCATGAGGTTCATGGCTTCCCTCAGGTGTTGGTAGGGCCAGCCTGGAGCTTCCCCCACTTCGTCATTGTCGTAGAGGTTCTCCAGCTCACGCTTCCAGCCCTGCTGGCGGCTCTCATGGGTGAAGGTGACTCCCTTGGCTCTGCCGTCCCATCCTCCCTTCTTCCTGATGCTGATGGACCACCTCAGCTTTGCAGAGCTGCTTGAGGCAATGTTCTCCTCAGCTCAGGCACTGAGGGATTCCTCCTGGTGGGTTTTGTTGGAGGTTTTTCCCCAGCATTCAGCATCTTCATGGTCGCTGCCCTGGATAGACATCATATGCACAGTCCCCACGGTAGGGCTGTTGCCTCTCCGGGTTGATCAGTTTGCCTGATCCTGCCTAATGTAAGGTCCTGCCTTGCCAGTCTTCTCAAGAAAGCAGAACTCTTGAAACAAAGGCCATTTCAAAAGGAAACTTTTATTGGTGATAGCAAGAGATGTAGGCAAGAACTACATTTTCCTGCTCAAAACGTTAGATTAAACCATTGCAGACAGAGCCCCTCCCAAAGTCCAATACATCATCGAGCCAATCCCAAGGTGTGAAGATGTTATGGGAAACTCAGGCTGAGAAGGTGATAAATGCCAAGGCAACGCTGCTGCTCTTCTCTGGCTCGAAGCACATTCCTTTCCCTCCTCCCAAGATCCTGAAAGTTACAGCAAGGCAAAGCAAGAACTAGAAAAAGAAACCCCATACAGAGATCCCCCAAGCCTCCCCCCTCCCACCAGAATGACAGTGTCCCTATAGGAATCTATGGGACTTGACATTTGGAAAAAATTCAGAGAAGAGCAACTAAGATGATCAAAGGCCAAACATACGAAGAATGGCTGCAGGATTTGGGTTTGGCTAGTCTAAAGAAAAGAAGAATTAGGGGTGATATGATAGCAGTGTTCCAGTATTTGAGAGGCTGCCACAAAGAAGAGGGGGTCAAATTATTCTCCAAAGCAACAGAGGGCAGGACAAGAAACAATGGTTGGAAACTAATCAAAGAGACAAGTAACCTGGAATTAAGGAGAAACTTAAGTGAGGACAATTAACCAGTGGAACAGCTTGCCTCCAGAAATCATGGGCACTCCATCACTGGATGTTTTTAAGAAGAGTCTAGACTAGGGGTGTCAAACTCGCGGCCCACGGGCTGGATGCGTTGCATGCTGGCTATGCCCACCTCCATTTTAGCAAAGGGGAAAAAAGTCACAATACATCACGTGATGACGAGACAATGCAAGTTTGACACCCCTGGTTTAGATAGTCACTTATTTGAAATAGTATAAGTTCTCCTGCTTGAGCAAGGGACTGAAGACTTCCAAGGTCCCTTCCAGCTGATTCTATTCTAAAATAGTTTTAATAGATGTAGATTAATTGGTTTAGAGGGGTATTATCAAGTAGGTGGAATCTCAGCTATTTAATACATATAATTTATTGAATAATGTGAATATATGCTGGCCTGAGTGCAAATAAATAATAATGCATTATAAAACTGCAAAACATATTCACATCTTTAAGATTATTTTTGTAAAATGCTATAAGGAATAGAATGTAGGCGAGAGAAAAATCTCTATCTTCTTTATCCATACTAGAATTGTAGCTACTAAGTGGATGAAAAATAAAATATCTGCAACTTGATAGTGTATCAGGCTGCAACCAGTTGCATTTCATATTCAATTTGTCTTTTAGGATGCTATCCTATTGCTTAAAGCAAGGTTATTTCTAGGTCATATCAAACACTAAAGAGAAAGAATGTTTGAGAATGGCAACATGAAGAGATTTCAGCAGCTGCAGTGTCAAAACAAGGCTTACTTTATTATTGCCTTAATAAAGGCTATTGAGCCCTGAGTACATAGTCTTTGCCTGAAGCTTCAGACTGTGTACAAGGAACATCCAATTTCCTCTTTGAAAGATCTGTTTGGCTAATCTTACCAAATCGCTGGTCTATTTTTTCCATTATTTTTGTTGCTATGACTTTTCACAGTATAGTCAACAAAACAGCTCATTACCTTAAATAACATAAAATAGCAACAACTAGATGGGTAGACAACACAATTCTATATAACACTGAACAATTTTGTTGCCTATTGTGTCTGTGAAATAAAGCTGCAGCCAGACAGGAATTTCTGAAGGGCTGGAATAATGGATATGAAAGCTCTTTATACAATTATATTTCAGCCTCACTCAGTCCTACATTTTGGAAGTGGGGTTTGGTAAGGAGCAGATTTCCATTAATTTATCAAGGTCTTAAAGATGCATGCATAAATAATGTAATGCCAGAATTAGCCTGCATTGTGCCAATGAAGAGCAGTGAATAATTTCTTTTTCACTACACTTGGTTAAAAAAATGGCATTTATAACTGAAAGAAAGAAAAAAAAACCAAGTGTGTAAAGGCTATTTTCTTGTGGTAATAGAGGATTCCAAAGAAATATTTTATATCCCCCCACCCCAAAAAATCCCATCTTCTTCCAGCAGATTAAATTTGGAGTGGTGTTTGGAAAAGCAAACTTCCAACATTGGGTAGGACCTGAATAAAACATGAGCTGAAATCAAATCAAATCAAATCAATATGAACAGTCCCACATAACTTAGTATTTGTTTTTGTTTGCTCAAAGCATACTAGAGTTTGGTGGAAGAGAACTGGATCCAAGACTTTGGAGGTCATCAGTATTGAAGTCTGACATATATTCCTGCCCCATACACATACACTCTTATATGCATATGTTACTTTACTGCCTATGTAAATATTGTCCAGAACAACAGCATCCACCTGATAAGGGAAACAATTTCCTGAATTAGAGATCTATACCTTACTTGACCGTTTGTGCTAGAACAGAAAAATATATTGGCACAAGCTTTAAAATACATGTTTTCTCAGAAGTTTTGTTTTCTTTTGTTTTCTTTTGTTTTGTCACTTTTAATAGTGACAAAAACTTTTGTTTCCAGTATGGAAGGTGATAGTTTGACTTTCTAGACTACTCTGTATTGATTTTTTCTGTCTCTCTGTAGTTTGAAATTGAATAAGGTATCTATCATGAAAAGGAACATTATATATAAAATAGAAATTAATTTTAGAGTCTGAGGATGAATTGAGGTAGAAAAATGGTCAATTGCAGCTAGGTCAATTGAGAATACAAATTCACTCTCCAGATTGATGACTAAAAAAAGTTTAATCCCAGAGAACTGATCCAAATTAATTATTTGAGGACAGTGTAAAAGTTAACTATCAAAGAAAGGACATATAAAGGACTCACTAATTTTTCAGTCCCTACATATACCCTCTTGAACATTAGCACTGATATTTAATTAGACTGAGATGTAAATATAACAACAATAGTTTTTACATGTACATGATATACATTAAAATTTAATAAATAAAAACAAGATGTTTTTCAATGTGTGCCTAAATGGATTTGGTCAATAAGACAGAAAAGATTTTGCTTTTTTTTCTGTTTAAATGGAGAACACCTTCAGTAGTCAAAACTAACAGAGTAGATGAATTGGCAAACCATCCCTTTTGAAGAGAGATTTTTCTATATTGTTCATTCCACCCTGTTTTGAAAGGCCATTAAAGTCACAAAACATTTTTCAACTAACCTCAACAGGCAAGAAATCCATTGCCATAGATGTCACTTTCATGGCTCCTTTATAAAGGAATACATGCTGAAATCCTGAATTAATATACCCAGTGGAATAGAGTGAGAAGAAAGATATGTAGGATTTATTGGTAGATGTTGAGATGATTTTTAGTACAATAGAAAGAGTTTATAACTCAAATAGTTTAAGGAAGATAATTATAAGATTTATTTTGTTAATTACACTAACACTCTCCGAAATATATTTATGCACCAAATAAATACTACTATTCAGAGGTCATATTCACTGGACTAATTCAGGAAACTACAATCATAAGAAAATTATGTTAAATTACCTCATAATTATCTTACTATTTTTGTTTTCGTTTTCAGTTTTTGTCTCTAGCAGATTTACAGTTATTTCCAAACAGACATACTGTTAAACTGCTGAAAAGATCAAGGGAGCTGTACTATAGCTTCTACATTATAGCAATGTGAGCTATATCACTAAAATGATACATGATTTGTTTTTTACTTCAACTTCTATTATGTTATGCTAAATCTTTCTTTTTCCTCATGTTTAGGAAAAATCTGACTTTATTTATCCATGGTTTTATGATTGGCTTCTGATATTTTTATTAGTTATAATTTAATTTTCTATTGAATAATTTAGCTCCAATTTGATTTAATAGTTTCTTAAAATAGATTTATATATTTAGGGATCTCTCATGGACACACTTCTTTGCAACAGTCTACAATTCTTTTTATGATTTGTTGGTGTGTAGAATTGGATACAGTATTCTAAGCACAGTTAAAGCAGCACAAGTACAATGGAACTGTTGTCTCTCAGCCCTCTGGTTTTTCCAGGAATTTAAATTTAAGCACCCATAACACTTGATTGTCCAGCCTCTTCCCTGGTGATTGGTTCACTATCAAACTGTTCTTATTATTTGGAATTTTTAGAAATCTCCAAATTTAACAAACACTCTCTCTTTTTCCTTAAGCAAATCATTAATGAAAACATTAAAGTTTTGGGAGTAAATTTTAATACTTCTGACCATTTTAGTGAAGAATCATTCTTTGAGGATGATTTTCAAGCCATTTATACCACACTTGATTTGTTTGCTTCCAGGCCATAGTTGATTAAAGTGCTACTCCTATTGTCAAATGCTTTGTTGAAAACAAAATATGTTATATCTGCAGTATTTGCATATCTATTAAGAAAGTCATCCATTAAAAAATGAAATATGGTTAGTCTGGCATGGCTTGTTCATGACAAATAAATGCTGGTTTTTGGAAGTATAAATTGATTCCCTTATTACCCGGGTCTGTTGTTCACTGAAATATCCTTTTTCTGCATTTAAATCATACAAGCAACATTTGCCTTTATCCTTTGTCTGGCACATCACTTTCCAGGATTTCCGAAAGATAATACATATAGTAAATGTTCACTTGGCTTTGATGGTTTTAACTCAAAACCAATAGGTAATCTCCGACTAAATTTCTGTCAATCTCAATCTTAATAGCAATAGCAATAGCACTTAGACTTATATACCGCTTTACAGTGCTTTACAGCCCTCTCTAAGCGGTTCACAGAGTCAACATATTGCCCCCAACAATCTGGGTCCTCATTTTACCCACCTCGGAAGGATGGAAGGCTGAGTCAACCTTGAGCCGGTGAGATTTGAACTGCCGAACTGCAGCTAGCAGTCAGCTGAAGTAGCCTGCAGTACTGCACTCTAACCACTGCGCCACCTCGGCTCACTATCCTGCCCATTTACTCTTTTCTTTATAATTGCCTGATAGAAAATATATCTGCTTGCTGGAGAGAACTAAACTAGGGTTTTCTAACACTGTCAAAATCTGCATTCTTAAATCCATTATTGGCCTGCACTATCAGTGCAGCTATAATTAATTTCAGAAAATGTACATATCCACCAAATGTATATATACTGTATATTCCTTTTTTCTTTTGTCTATGCGTGATCATAAGTTGTGTTATTTTTCTAAAAGAAAGTTAGAGAGGTAATGCAATAAGCTGCAGAAACTGAGTATAATTCAAGATCTTTCTTAGCGCCACAAACTCTACAATGGCTGAGGAGCTGGAAGAGGAAATCTGGAGACTGCGTTGTGCCAAGTATATAGAGTTAATTAATGTTTATGTTTGATATTATTTGTTGCTATAGTATGTTGTACATTGTTAAAATATGCATTATAAGGTCTGGGTCCATATTTTTAAGAAGATATTTAAATGTTTATTTCTCAGATCAGGGGTCCTCAAACTACAGCCTGTGGGCCGGATACGGCCCGCCGAAGCCATTAATCTAGCCTGTGCGGGACCATGAGGCTGCCCCATCCACATCACCCCACCCACCTGCCGGCCCCCCACCCTTCAGCTGAGCACAGGCCTTACCTTTGCGAGCCCTGCGGTCTGGAACTGGAAGGTAAGGCCAATGGCGGGAGAGGGAAATCGGCCCCGGACCCACTGCGCTCAGCCAAAGGGTGGGGGCCGGGTGGTGGACACGGCGAGGCTCAGCTGCCTTTTGGGCCTGCCTCTCAGCTTACGCGGGGCCTCCAGATGCCTAACACCCTCTTGCCCTCCCCCCAACGCAGGGGGACATCAACCCTAGCTTTGCTGTCCATTGCAGCTAGGAATCTCAAATATGAACGTTGTGTTATAGCCAGCCTGGGCACTGGATCGGCCTCCTGTGAACTCCTTGTGTCTCGAGGAGCCTGGCCGAGGTCTCGCTCGCCAATTGCTGAGGTGCCTGGACGGGATGGTGTCCTTCAGGCACTTAGCTTGGCCGCCTGTTTAGTAGCTCCAGTGGCTACAACAAAAATGTTAATTCTCGGCCGTATTTGAGATTCCTAGCTGCAATGGACAGCAAAGCTAGGGTTTATTTATTTATTTATTTATTTTATAAAATTTATATGCCGCCCAACTCCCGAAGGACTCTGGGCGGCTTACATCATAAAAAATAAAACATATAAAAGCAATTAAAAAAAACATCTATATTTAAAATAAAACACTCACACAACCATGCATGGGCCAATCAGGGCAACTATTGGCCCCAGGCCTGCCGGAAAAGCCAGGTCTTAACGGCTTTACGGAAGGCCAGTAAGGTGGGGGTAGTACGGATCTCAGGGGGAAGTTGGTTCCACAGAGTCGGGGCGGCTACATAGAAGGCCCTCCCCCGCGGGCCCGCCAGCCGACACTGTCTGGCTGATGGGTCCCGCCAGCCGGCACTGTCTGGCCGACGGGACCTGAAGAAGGCCAACCCTGTGCGACCTCACTGGTCGATGGGAGGAATGTGGCATAAGGCGGTCACGCAGATAAACTGGTCCTGAGCCATGTAGGGCTTTAAAGGTAACAACCAACACCTTGAATTGTGATCGGAGCGCAATCGGCAACCAGTGCAGCTCGCGAAGGATGGCACTTGTGTGGGTGTACCTTGGCACACCCACGACTGCTCGCGCAGCTGCATTCTGGACCAGTTGTAGTCTCCGGACACTCTTCAAGGGTAGCCCCATGTAGAGCGCATTGCAATAGTCAAGCCGTGAGGTGATAAGGGCATGAGTGACCGTGAGCAGAGCCTCCTGATCTAAATAGGGCCGCAATTGGTTGACCCCAGCTGCTTCTCTCCACCGCAGTGCTTGCCAGATGCAGCTTACAGCTCCAAGCCTGAAGTGGCGGGAGCCGAGGGCTGCCTTGAGTTCAGGTTTCAAGCAATGTGTTACTTTTGGAGAGACTGTGGGATTTCCCAAACCCCCCTAACATGGCCAGGGCAGCGGTGGGTGGACTGACGCGTGCGGGGAGGGAGAGGAGCGCGCGGGAGATGGCAGCGTCAGAGTCATCCCTGGCTCTTCCCCGAAGAAGGGTGCCCAGATGCATTCCTGAAGCTCCTTCCTGATGGTGTCCAGCCTCTCGGGGGATGCAAGACGCGGGTCTGCCGGTTGTCGGGATCCCCTCCACTCACTCGTCCTTCACTTTTGGGCCCCAGGAGCAGATCGGATGGAGACACGGATGCGGGACAGGCTCCACAAACTGCTGGCTGCAAGCACCAGCCAGGACCAAGCCATGCACATCGCCAAGGTGCTGGCCCTCTGCAACAGCTGCCTGTGGGCCCTCTGCGCAGATCTCCAGCGGCAGATTGAGGCCGTGGTAGTGGGACCATGAGAGACACAATGGCCAGTAGTGGGCATCTCCCAGGCTGGCCACGCTTCAGGGCGAAAGTCTTTGCCCAGCGCTTCGGTTGAAGCAGCTTCCCCCGCAGGCTGAGGGCAGAGTGGGGGTGATGCTGCTTGAAATCCCAAATCTGGAAGAGCCCGACAAAGAGCCGACAAGCCCCCACTCTGGGGCCAAGCTCTTCGGCAGATCCCCTGATCTAAGAACCAAGCAGTGGCAACTGCTGCTGCTTCTGATGCCCGGTGGAGCAGCAAATGGGAGGATACTAACACACACACACACACACACACACACACACACACACACACACACACACCTGCCTTGATGCTCCAGGAAAGTTTCTGCTCCTTCCCTGGCTCTTCCCCGAAGAAGAGGAGAAGGGGCAGGGCCAGCCTGATCTGAACCCTGCTTCTTGCAAAGAAAAGCTTGCAAATTTACACTCGGGAGCACGCACACACACGCGCACACATGCAGACTGGCCGTCACCAGTGCTTTCTGGGAATGAAGAGAGACCAGATTTTTTTGGGATAGGAAAGAAAGGGGAGCATGTGCATGTTGTCCAGCTCGCTGTGCTTCCCAGCTCTTTCCTTTTTGCTATCCGCCAACCAGACCCAGCGCTCCCTCCGCCCTCCAAAACAACTGCTGCCGTTCGCAGGGATGCCACACACTCCCTTCCACCAACCCTCGCTCCCTCCTTCTTACCAATAATTTTGATTGCTAATGGCCCCTTTTCCAAAGCAAAATCTCCTCTGGATGGGACACTCCCCAGTTCCAAAAAAAAAGATGAACGAAATTTCATCTGACAAGGGGCCGACCATTGCTAGAAGATGGTGGCTGGGGAATTACTTAGTTTCAGTGATTCTTGCTCAAGGCCAGCATTTATCAACTTTGGCAAGTTTAAGATGTTATGGATCTCAACTCCCAGAAATCCCCAGGGGATTTGTGAGATATTGAGATGGCACCATTGTTATTGATACCTATTGTTCTCTCTTAGCCTTGTGCTTTATAAAGCTTTTCATAGGATTTTATATTTATATATTGTTTTAATCCTGTTGTATGTTGCTCAGAGGCCCTTGTTTGTGAGAGGGGCAGTCATATAAATTTGACAAATAAATAATGAATCCTATTTTTTCCATTTACTTCACTTCCATTTCTCTCCTCGTCCTCCATTGTCTTTCTCCTAAACTGGAGACAGCAATCTGACATTCTCTGTAAAATCTACAGGTAGTCCTCGACTTAGGACCATTTATTTAGCGACTGAACAGTCCCAAGTATGCGGGAGGTTGCTGCTGAGGGTGCTTGTTTCCAGGCTCTGGAGTAGACATAAACCTGGTCCTTTGCCTCTCTAAGGAGACCCAGCTCTTGGGCTGAATCCCTTGCCTCCCACCCACCCAAAACAAGGAGAGGGAAATCCTGTTTGTTTTATTCTTTTTTAATGACCTATTTTAAGGAACCTGAAGCTGCTGTTGTAATGAAGTTAGGCAAATGGCAAGAAAGTTTGCGCTCTTTTTCCCTTCGGGGAGGGGTTTTTTATTAAATAAATAGATTCCTTGGGTTGAGCAAGTACAGCTTAGGAAGGACAAAGACAAAATGGACTGCTAGATTGGCCATGCCCACCCAGTCACATGACCACCTAGCCACGCCCACCCAGCCAGTCCAGGCCCCCAACAGTCTGAGGGACCGTGAATTGGCCCCCTGTTTAAAAAGTTTGAGGACCCCTGTCTCAGAGTAACATATAAATTGGAATAAAGTTATGGCTTGAATTCTGCATCAATAAGCAAAATTCCAGAGTTAATTCTACCACTGTTGTTCTTTTGTATCTTTAATCACCAGCATGCTGACACACTATATTATCTCTTGAAAGTCACTGAAACATTAAATGCCCTCTGATATAATTTGTTTATATATTGTTGTTGCTCTCTAGCCCCATCTAGTGGCAGGGCCAAATACCAATCTGTATTGTTTAGAAGCTGACTCTACCCTTTAAGAGTCATCATCCCAGCAACCCTCACTCCAAAAACAAGTGCATCCTGGGAAGCCAGACTCCATTTCCTTTAGCATTTGGAAGGAAACAGAAACATCAGGAAGAATCCAGCCTAATCTGTGGCACATGTTCATCTGAGGACAAAAATCCACATCCCGTACACATAGCATCACTGGTGAGATTTAGATTTATCTGTACTTGCTAATTGTTATGTTCACCAGTAACTCAACACTGCTTATTTTGTATTTGGGTTCTTATTATATGTATTTTTATTTTTCCCAGTTTCACCCATCCTTTAATAAAGCATCCAAATCTACGTATGTGGTCTGTTTTATTGAAGGATAGGTGGGTTTAGCTGTATGCAGTGGTGGTATTCAGCTGGTTCGGGCCGGTTTGGGCAAACCGGTAGTGAAAATTCTGGTTGGCCACGCCCCCCCTTCCTGCCCAGTCACTCCTTATCACGCCTCACCCGCCTTGGCCGATGCCTAGAGTCACATGGCCCATGGCATAGCTGCTGCTCTCTGTTTTGCTCGCTCGCTCGCTTGCCTCGACCACGTGGTCCCCGCGCACAGCCTACCTTTCTGCCTCAAGTATCTGCCTTCCCCGATCTCCACTCCTCACTCAGCTGCCTCCCGTGTGCCCCAGCCTACCTTTCTGCTGCCTGAACTGCCTGCCTGCCTTCCCCAATCTCTGCTCCTCGCCCAGCTGCCTCCCGCATGCCCCGGCCTACCTTTCTGCTGCCTGAACTGCCTGCCTGCCTTCCCCGATCTCTGCTCCTCGCCCAGCTGCCTCCTGCGTGCCCCGGCCTACCTTTCTGCTGCCTGCCTTCCCTAATCTCTGCTCCTTGCTCAGCTGCCTCCCGCGTGCCCCGGCCTACCTTTCTTCTCACTTTCTGCCACCTGTGCCTTCCCAGATCTCCGGAGATTACCCCCCCCCCCCCCCCCCCTTGCCTACCTTTCTTCTCACTTTCTGCCACCTGTGCCTTCCCAGATCTCCGGAGATTACCCCCCCCCACACGCTGTTTTATGATGCGAGGCTGCTTGTGCGTGCTGTTTTGTGATGTGAGGCTTCCCCTCCCCCCTGTGCTGCTTTGGGATGCGAGGCTGCAGTCCCGCGCTGTTTTGGGATGCGAGGCTTCCCCCCCCGCGCCGGTTTGGGAGGGGAGGACCGTTTTGGGATGCGAGGCTGCTTGCCCACGCTGTTTTGGGATGCGAGGCTTCCCCCCCCACACGCTGTTTTGGGATGCGAGGCTGCAGCCCCGCGCTGTCCAGGAGGCCGCCCTCCCGCCTGCCTGGCCACTGTCAGAAGAAAGGATTCCCTGTGAGACAAAAGTTTTGTCTAGAAGGAAAAGCATCCAGAAACCAGTTTGATTGTAAGTAATCCAAATATTATGTCCCATATTTCCCACTAGATATTTTTAAATTGCACAGTTGTAGCATAAGTACATCAGTAGACTTCTTTTATTATTTAGTAGAAACAAATTCTATTAACAAAGGAATACATAGGGGGTGGGAAATTTGGAGGAGCTGAAATTGCTGTTCACTTCTTGCATTATCCCTAGCTTCTGCTGTTTCATCCACTATTATTTCCATTTTAGAATGAAAAGGGCTTAAAGTTGCAAAAATAATAGTTCTATACTAAAGGGGCATTTCTCAGGATGCTGCATTGTCTATTTAATGCAACCACATGGGATGATCACAGAACACAAAACATATAAATTGGTAACTTCCCATGTTGTACTTTTCAGCCCTAGACAATCATAGTATTTGCAGAGTCCTTGGGGGAAAGGTATTGGGGGGGGCGGGGGGATAAGCATATTTCTTTATTGGAACCTCTCATCAAACAAAGAAGCAGAACAAAAAAGCTATCTGGTCCCATACAGTGGATTCAAAGCATCCCTAACCTTGTCTTTTCCTGCAAGATATGGGCCATGTACCAATAGCTTTGCCCTCCCCCATTTCTTGTTTTGAATTTCCTGTCCAAATGTAATTGGATTTTTTGGCTTGGAACCAAAGGTATCTAGGCTCAGACTGCCCCTTCTTCTGTCCCGGACAGGACATTTTATGGTGATACAGTTTTCTTCCAGATAATTGATGGGTATTTAGTTATGAGGAAGGCGATGTCTCTTTCAATAATATAAATTAAAACTATTTTATTTTAACAAGAAAAGAAGTAAAAATATACAGAGAAAATTGGGATAAGAAAATGAAGAGAAAAACCAAAAAATTATATTACAAATTTTTTCTTTTGTATTGTTGCTAAACTTAATATTTCAAAAGCAGAAAAAAATGAAGGGGCATAAAAGTGCATTTATCATGTTTTTCTTAGAACAATTAGCTGAACTCTACCTTATTTATCATTATTTTAGGTAGTAATTTTTCAAATCAAAAACACAACATGCAAAATTTGCAATAATCTTTATATTTTGGTCAATTGTAAGTTCAAAAAACAGAGGTGAATTTGTGGTATGGAATCATTTCTCAAATGAAGCCGCTCAGTGAATCAGAATCTTTATAATTGGCATTATATCTTTGGAAAATACATCTGATGTGAAAATGCTAAATGTAAATAATGTGCTCTGTATGTAGGGTGTTTGCAATTCATAGCATTTATTTCTTAATCAAGCTAATAATATTTCATAACTGGAAATTGTTGAAATCCACTGTATTTATTAATAAACTCTTATTAATTTTGTTAATCAATGTGCTCATTGGATAATAGGGGGTTATAAAAAATGACTTTATATCCAAGGTGCTCCCATATCTACAAAACATATTAAAAGAAAAATCTGTTTTTTGTTAAGTAACTGTTAAATAACTATAAACAGGCAGGTGCAAAAGTTATCCTCAGGGGAAGACAAAGAATATTTCACAGGTTTTAGATCTGTGACATAAAAGGTACATGAGTCAGAAAATATGCTTGTGGAATGGCTGGGAATGAGGTTGCTCAAGCACTTTATGTAAATACTGATAGTTCTTGACTTACAACCATTTGCTTAGCAACTGTTCAAAGTTATAGTGGTGCTGAAAAAAGTGATTTAAGATTGGTCTTTGCACTTATGACCATTGCAGAATCCCTGCAGTCGTGTGCTCAAAATTCAGGCACTTGGCAACCAGCATGTATGTATGATGGTTGCAGTGTCCTGGGGTCAAATGATTGCCATTTGCGACTTCTTCAACTGGCTTCCAACAAGCAAAGTTAGTGTAGGAAACTGGATTCACTTAACAACCATGGCAGTTTGCTTAACAACTGTGACAAAATAGGTCATAAAATTGGGTACAACTCATTTAATGACTGCCTCACTTAGCAACAGAAGTTCTGATCCTAATTGTGGTTGCAAGTTGAGGACTACCTGTATAGTTTTAATAGATTATAGTAAAGGGATACAGTTGGTACAACTAAAGAAAGATTTGTAGATCTTTGATCTCATGGAGGTGGATTAGGTTAGTTTAAATCAGATTTAAACCCAAGTGACTTGGAATCAGAGTTTCTCAAGCAATTCCATTTTGCATAAAATTTTTGGAGATGAGGTGAGCGGCTGGCCGATGTGAGGGGCCGGGCGAGGCGAGGCCCCATCGATGTGAGTGATGTTGAGTTGGCCACACCCACTCAGTCACATGACCACCTAGCAATGCCCACCCAGTCACATGACCACCTAGCCATGCCTACCTAGCCACGCCCACCTAGCCACACCCACAGAACCGGTAGTAAAAAAAATTGAATCCCACCACTGGCTGTATGTCAAGCTGCACCTAGAGTAATGTGTAGCGAGGACAGAACAGTGAAACAGCGGCTACCCAGCAAGTGGAATCCAGGATAATGACTATACAGATGCCTGCTACTTGCCTGCAACCATACAGAAGTCTCTACACAGTCAAGGACCTCCAGAAGACACCATGTCACAGAGCTGGGCATCTTCTCAAGTCTCTAATTCTTCCAAACAGTCATCAGCAAGTAATGCATTTGCCATTGCAGGTTCAAAGGCTGAAGCAGCAAAGACACGAGCAGCCTTTGCTGAACAAGAGTTGGAAATGAAAAAAGAAAGAGCACGGTTAGAGGCATCCCTGGAAATGCAGCAAGCTCTGATAGAAGTAGACCTAGAGAGACTTGCCATAGAGAAAGAAGCAGTAGCTGCCACAGCCGAAAGAGGCTCTAGAAAGAGCTGTATATTCTGACAATGAATGCAGTAAATGCAGCAAATGCAGCAACTTGCTTGGACCAGAAGCTGAACTCCAAGATCCTCTGCAACATACTTCAGAGTACATCTATCAACACTCCAGGCCAAGCAGCAATGCTCACCTAGATGGAAAAGACAATCTTCAAGAAGTAAGCCAGAGATGCTACTTAGCACCATTACAAGCCAACAACAAACCTCAAGCCTACAAACGAGAGAGCTCCAAGGAAAGATGGACCTCTTATGACAGACCTCCCACACCCAAGGTACCTGAGCCTGTAAATCAGGGTCAGCCTTTGTGCCAGAGCAACGTAGAAAGGACCAGCTGAATCCAGAAACTCTTGAAAGGTATAACTACACAATACCCTTTCACCACAGCAATGCGCAGTCAGTTAATCAAGCCACCATAGACTTTGCCAAGTTCCTTGCACGATGTGAGTTAGTCACACAAGGACTTGAAAGGTTTAATGATCATGCTGAATGCTATAGAGCCTGGTGAACTTCTTTCCAAAATGCCATCAGAGGCTTAGATTTGTCATGCAGTGAAGAGATAGACTTAATAGTTAAATGGTTCAGAATTGAATCTGCTAAGCATGCCAAACGAATCAGGACAATAAACATAATCTACCTTGAAATAGGCCTTAAAATGATCTGGGACAGACTTGATGAGTATTATCGCTCAGCAGAAGCAGTGGCAAATGCACTGTTCAAAAGACTTGATAGCTTTCCCAAAATACCTGACAAAGCCTATCAGAAATTTAGGGAACTTGGTGACTTACTGATGGAACTTCAAGTAGCTAAGTCAGAAGGTTTGCATTCCTTGACACAGCCAGAGGTGTCAATCCCATTGTACAAAAGCTACCTATAAGGATTGCCTCTCTGTCTAACTTAAGAAAGTGAGAACTCCTGAAACGATGTATTTCAAAAGGATCTTTTATTAAGCAGAAGTGAAAACAATCAGTTCAAAGCAACGTCTGAATACCCTTAGGCAAAACAGGTAGAGTTAAAGCAGTAGAGACCCCTCCCATTAGCCAGAATGCAGATTCTAGCCAATACACAAGTGTGAAAATGTTTTCTTTATCAACTGCTCTGAGAACCAGATAAGCATGCATTTCTCTGGCTATCTTCCGTTATCCATTAAAGTGAAACATCCCACATTGCCCCTCATAAACCTTCTCCAAAGGTGAAGAGATCTCAAGATGCTTGGTGCCAGGGTATAAGTTGTAAAACATCAGTTGACACATGCAATGCTAATAAATCGAACCCAAGGCCCCCCTTCTCTCAATTGAATGGCAGTATCACTCTTAGGGATCTGACACTACCCTATAACTTACAAGAGCAGTGGATCACCCATGGCTCCAAATACAAAATAAAGTACCATTTTCCCCCTTCTCTGTTTTTGTGGACTTCATGTACCAACAAGCTAAAACAAACAAAAAAAAATGATCCTAGCTTTGACTTCACATTGTCATGTGCTGCTCCTTTAGGACATAATCCTTGCAAGCCTCCACAAAACTAATGTAATTCCTCCAGATTCCTTCCACAGGTCTGCCAGCTCCGTACGATTGCCCCATTGACTTAGTCCCGGACGCGCCGCTCCCTCCAGGGCGGTTGTATTCTATGTCGGACCCTGAATTGGCCACGTTACGGGACTTTGTGGACAAAAACCTGGCCCGGGGTTTTATCCGGCCCTCGTCCTCGTCCTTGTCCGCTCCGGTCCTCTTTGTGAAGAAAAAGACCGGTGACTTGCACCCGTGCTGCGACTACCGTAAACTTAACGCCATTACGGTGCGTAACCGGTATCCTTTGCCCTTGATCCCTGAACTCTTGGAGAGACTCCAGGCGGCTACTGTGTTTACAAAGTTGGACCTGTGCGGCGCTTACAATCTGGTTCAGGTCTGAGAAGGGGATGAGTGGAAGACAGCGTTCGGCACCCGGTATGGCCATTTTGAGTATACGGTCATGCTGTTTGGATTAACCAACGCTCCCGCTGTCTTTCAGCACTTCATGAATAACATTTTCCGGGATCTTTTGGACCAGTTTGTCATGGTCTATCTCGATGATATCTTGATCTATTCGACATCCCAGAAAAGTCATCTCCAACATCTCCACCTGGTCTTGTAACGGCTTCGCGACCACCAATTCTATGCCAAGCTGGAGAAATGTCAATTTTACCAGACAACTATTGACTTCTTGGGCCATCGCATTTCTCCAGAGGGCATAGCGATGGATCGGGGCAAGGTCGAGGCGTTGAGAACTTGGCAACCCCCTCGTTGGGTGAAAGACGTCCAGCGACTCCTGGGGTTCGCCAATTATTACAGGACGTTCATCCCTGGTTTTGCCACTTTGACCGCGCCCCTCACTCGGCTCCTGCAAAAGAAAGTCCCGTTCTGGTGGGGCGCCCCCCGAGCAGCAGGCATTCCTGGCCTTAAAGGAGGCCTTCACGAAAGAGCCGATTTTGAAGCATCCCGACCCTCACCGTCCATTTGTGGTGGAAGCGGACGCGTCAGATATCGCGGTCGGAGCAGTGCTACTCCAGGCTCACGTGGATGGCGGTACTCTTTTCCCTTCCGCATACTATTCTCAGAAATTGAATCCATCCGAGCACAATTATACCATCTGGGAAAAAGAGCTACTGGCCATTAAGACTGGGTTTGAGACCTGGAGACATCACCTCGAGGGGGCCCGACATCAAGTGGAAATCCGGACGGACCACAAGAATCTGGAGTTTCTGCAGACTGCGCGGAAACTCAATCAATGACAGATCCAGTGGTCCTTCTTTTTTGCCCGCTTCAACTTCAAGGTCATGTACATCCCGAGTGGGCGGAATCAACGAGCGGATGCGCTCTTGAGGAAACCCGAGTACGCCCACGTCGAGGACCCGCTTCCGCCTCAGACTATTCTGCCCATTGAGTTGTTCGTGGCCATCCATGAACCTATTGACTTACGGGCACAGATCCGGGAGGCACAGCGGCAGGACGAGTACGTCGCTCAAAGGAAGTGGGAGATAGGACCTGAGTCTCCCTGGACGTTCTCCGATGACCTCTTACGATACCGGGAGAAACTGTACGTCCCATCGGGGCCATTCCGTGTCTCAGTGCCACGACAACCCCGCGGTGGGACATTTCAGCCTTTTTAAGCCCCTCAACCTGGTGTCACAGACTTTCTGGTGGCCTCGTCTCCGCCACGATGTCCAGTCGTATGTGACCTCCTGCTGCCAACAGGCCAAGTCGGCTACGGGAGCTCCCCCTGGACTGCTTCAGCCCTTGCCGACACCAGAGAGACCCTGGGGTGCCATCTCGATGGACATTCTCACGGACTTGCCCCTGTCTGCTGGCTTCATGACCATGTTCGTGGTGGTGGACATGCTGACAAAGATGGCACATTTCATCCCCTGTTGAGGATTACCGACAGCTCGTGCCACCGCCCGCATGTTCATCCAGCATGTCTTTCAGCTACACGGCCTACCGGATAGGGTCATGTCGGACAGAGGGGCCCAATTCACCGCCCAGTTTTGGAAGGGGCTGATGACAGCCTTAGACATCCAGATTTGCCTGTCATTGGCTCATCACCCCGAAACCGACGGCGGCACGGAAAAGGTCATCGGAATATTGGAGCAATATTCAGGAGCCGAGGTGGCGCAGTGGTTAGAGTGCAGTACTGCAGGCTACTTCAGCTGACTGTTCAGCAGTTCAGCGGTTCAAATCTCACCGGCTCAAGGTTGACTCAGCCTTCCATCCTTCCAAGGTGGGTAAAATGAGGACCCAGATTGTTGGGGGCAATATGCTGACTCTGTGAACCGCTTAGAGAGTGCTGTAAAGCACTGTAAAGCGGTATATAAGTCTAAGTGCTATTGCTATTGCTATTGCTATCTGTGCTGCTTTGTTAATCAGCAACAGGGCAATTGGGTGGAGTACTTAGCAGTCGCGGAGTTTGCTTTTAATAATTCCCAACACACCTCCACTCAGACGACCCCTTTCCAAGCCAACTTGGGCTATCACCCCCGGTTCTTCCCGCTCACGCCCCTTGACTCCCCAGTTCTGGCAGCGGATGAATTTGTGACAGAGCTGCAGGCTGTTCACCAGTTGGTGAAGCGCTACTTAAACAAGGCCAAAGACAATTACAAAAGGGTCGCGGACCACTCTCGGCAGGCAACACCACCATTGGCTGTGGGGGATCGAGTATGTCTGTCGACCAAGCATCTCCCCTCTGACTGGCCGGTCCGAAAACTGGACCATCGTTAAATTGGTCCTTTCCCTGTGGAGGCAGTCATCAATCCAGTGGCCTACCGCCTGACCTTGCCTCGGTCGCTAAGGGTCCATGTTTCATCGGTCCCTCCTTGTTCCCGAACGGCCCGCCTGTCCGCTCCGCCAACTTGATCGTCCCCAGCCGGTGCCCCGTGATGGAGATGAACCGCCCGAGTACGAGGTTGCCAGCATCCGAGACTCCCGGTGGATGAAGGGCCAGTTCCAGTACCTCATCGAGAGGAAGGGGTACGGGCCGGAAGACTTCATCGGGGAGGATGCAACCTCCGTCCATGCTCCAGATCTTGTTCGCGCCTTTCACGAGCAGTTCCTGTCCCGACCGCATCCGGACCGACAGACCCGGGGGAAGGGCCCTGCGGTGAGGGATAGTGTTGTGGCCCGCCAACGACCCGTGCAGCTGGTTGCGGACTCCGACAGCGAAGAGGCTGTTGTGATGCGCCAGCGGCTTGTGCAGCTGGTACCTGAGTCGGACAGTGAGGAGGTTGGTGGGGATTTGGTGCCAGAGGCAGAGATTCAGCCACGGCCTTCAGAACCTCCAGAAGCTCCCATCAATGATGAGGAAGAAGAGGAGGAGCCTATTCATAATGCACGGGCACTCAGAGCTGCCAAAAGGCAGGAATGGTTCCTCAGGAGGAGGTCTCCGCAGGAGTACGGCTTGGGACTAATTGGCCACACCCTTAGCCTATTTAAGTAATGACCATGCTCAATCACGTTGCAGGAAACAACTCCGTTCATTCCACTTATTGCCTTGGTCTTTGAAACTCCTGTTCATCTCTTGATTCCAATCGGCATTACTTTTCCTGTTCATAGGTCTGGGCTTTCTGCCAACTTCAGTAAGTTCTAATGGCTATTATCAGATAGCCTAATTCGTTGGACTTCTTTGATTCTTTGTGCTTGGACTCTTGCCAACTGTTAAGACGTTAATTAACAGTTGGTGCACCGAAAGGACTTATTTATGATTTCATGGACTTTAACAAACATGACTGCTAAGAGAATATTAGTAGTTTAAAGAGTATTAAACAAGGTTTGTTTGTACGTTGCTTGTGTTGTTTTTCGTGGTTCGGCAGCTGGGACAGAACACAGAGCTCAATCCTCAGGCAGAGATAGTTTTGCTCCTAGGGAAAGAAACCTTAAGAGTCCACAAAGCAAGAGCTCAAATCAATAGTCCCCACAATGCTTCATACACTCAGATATTAGACCTAGGATGGATCATTATAGGAAATCTCTGTTTAGGAAGTGTACACAAACCAACCTCTGTTAGCAACATGCTTACAAGCACATTAGAGAATGGGCATCCTTCTATTTTTCAGCCACGCTACAACCAATTCCTTCTAAAGGAATTGCCATACACTACCCATTTGCCTTGTCCCTTCATTGGCTTCTTTAGTGACAACCTTGCCTGTGACAGTGACCAAGGTCATTTACGGTGCACAGTCTTCCAAAGACAAAAGATGACAATCAGGAGGCAATGTCTATTGAGGACAAACTCCTTTTAGAAATGACATAACAGGGATTAGTCAAAGATAACAACGACAACTGGTCACCCCTCTTCCCTTCAGATTACAAAGGCGATGGCTACCTAACAATAAAGAACAAGCTGCAGCATGCTCCTTACCACAGTCTCTAGAGTTTATCTATGCTATTCATACTAAAGAACCTGTGGAGAATACCACAGCTCAAATGGTGCAGCAGCTTATAATCACACCACAAACAGCAAATGCCAAAGAGCAATTGAATCAGTGTTCTGCAATGTCTTCCATGGTATTTGTTCAACAGGAACTTCCATTCAGTCAGCCACAGGAGGATCCTAGCACAAAGTGTGAAACAAATATATCAGAACAAATTGGTTTCCTTGTTTCAGAGGTTGGTCCCCCCAGCAAATATGCCAACGATCCAGTCTCATCCATCCAAACCAGTTGCTAGTGGAAGTGGCTTGCAAGCAAGAGCATTTTCCAAAGGAAGAATATTCAACCTCTCACAGATCCCTGATGAGTGGAAATCCTCCATCCAACATAAAATCTGAGGGCAGCCCCTCAATAGGAGAAGCAGTGACGTGCCAGCCTCAAAGCCAAGTCACTGTCCAGATTCCTTCAGACTTGACTTGGATCCCGTTGCTACGGAATGGTGCTGGGTACACATCAGATGACTTCAGCAATTCTAAGGGAGAGACTGGCAATGGGATGTTACATATTCCGAACTTAGATCGCTGTCAAGATCACTGTCAAGTTCCCAGAAGCCTCATCAGGAACCACAGTTACATCACTCTATTAGACAGCCATATCAGCAAAACAACAATGGCACCTAATTCTACCATCTCAAAACTAAAGTAATGATATGGGTTGATACCAGGCAGGGAGTGTCATGCCCCCAGATATAATTTATGTTTATATTGTTGTTGCTCTCTAGCCCCATCTAGTGGCTGGGGCCAAATACTAATCTGTATTGTTTAGAAGCTGACTCCACCATTTAAGAGTCATCATCCCTCACTCCAAAAACAAGTGCATTCTGGGAAGCCAGACTCCATTTCCTTTAGCATTCAGAAGGAAACAGAAGCACCAAGAAGAATCCAGCCTAATCTGTGGCACATGTTCATCTGAGGACAAAAATCTATATCCCATACACATAGCATCACTAGTGAGTTTTAGATTTATCTGTATTTGTTAATTGTTATGCTCACTAGGAACTCAACATTGTTTATTTTGTATTTGGGTTCTTATTGTATGTATTTCTATTTTTCCCAGTTTTACCCATCCTGTTCCTTTAATAAAGCATCCAGATCTATGTCTGTTTTATTGGAGGATAGGTGGGTTTAGCTGCATGTCAAGCTGCACACAGAGTAACGTGTAGTGAGGACAGAATAGCTACACTTTTTTTGTTTTTATTATCTGAATTTCTTTATAAATCACTTTCTGCTTTCAAGTAGTAAATGTGTTTTAATAGCAAGGTTTTATTGCATCATTTATACACTTTTCTAACATACCTATAGACGATGCTCTCTTTTTTCTTTTCCATGACAATTACATTTCCTGAAATACAATGTACAGTCTTGAGTGACCATCTCTCTCTTACTTTAAAAGCTACTTTATGAAACTTCTGGGCATATGTATATTGAGATTAATTAAGTATCTATAAAGCAATGGGGAACTGCAGAGTTCTGCAAAAGGAAAGGGAAGCATTAATGTCTGAGAAGAATATAATCATGCCTCCAGGGTACCTGGAGGACTCACTTACTGAACAGGAAGTCTTGTGCACTTCCCAGTGTAATCCTGTCAGCTGCTAACCTGTCCTCACCACACCTCAATGTCTCTATTGTGAGTGATTAGCAGCAGAAGACTTCCCTCTGCCAATTATTTAGACTACTCAGTTTCTTGCTAGCAGCTATATTATGACTGTGACTACTGCCAGAGGGGGGAAAGCCTCATTATTCTCATCTCTTTCTCACACTGTAGAGATCAACCAACAGAATTATCCTATTAAAATGCACATGATCTGAAAAGGGTTCTGCTTATTTTCAATCTTCTCATATGCTGGATTCAGCATTATTTTATTATGGCTACTTGTTTACATTTTACACCCTGAAGTCCTGCAGAGCCTGCACAATGAAATAAATGCAAACTCATTTCATTTCTTTTTTATCCCTTGCATATAATGAACACAAGACTTATTACACTTCAGTTGAGAAATTTAATTTCTACTACTTGTTTTAATTTAAAGCTGTGTTACCATTTACACTGGATTGCTCAGACTAAGTTCTAAGGGAGGTGGACATTATACCTTCCTTACACATGACGGAATGAGAACTGAGATAAAATGACTTGTTGAGACTTATATTCAAATATTTAGTTCAACTCTCCTGTTTACTGAAACTTATATTTTATAGTACTACAGTATGGTATTCAATGGGACAACAAAGTTATAATAAAATAAATGTAATGGTGATCCACACCAAGAGAATTTTTCCACATTTGTTTTTGAGACCATGAAATTCTTCTGAAACCACTTTGAGAACTTATAGGCAACCCTGCCAAGTAGAAAGAAACAATTGCTGATATCTAGTCTAAAAAATACTGTTGGATAAAAGTAATTTATTAATTGGCTTAAATCCAGATAATTGAAGATAATGAAAATTCACCTTCCTCTTTTAGAATCCTTGCAATGCAATGCCAAGCATTTAGAACAGATTGAAGGATGTGAAGCAGGGAGGACCAAAAAGGCTTGCCACAGAATCTCAGAGATTCACTTGTTCTAGGTCCATTTTGGGAGAGTGGTGTGGTTTTTTTTATGGATTTTAAATTTTTCTCTGACCTGACATTCTAAGAACTGTAGAAATATTGCAGGTGCACTCTTCAGTCTTTCCAAAAGAAAATACCTAGTCTACTTTGTTAAGATCAGACACAGGCAGAGGGAATTCTCTGCCAGTATCTAGTCTGAGAGCACATTTTGTTCACCTTGCTCATATCTTAAAATGTTTTTTTAGAAATGCAGATCTGAACCAGTACCATATGCATGGATGAAATGGATCAGTCTGTTCCATTTTGTTGTATCAAACTGGTCCACATCTAAGCACACTTTTAAAGATGAAGAATTCCAATAAAAATATTGCTCCGAGGTTGGAGATTCAATCAGAGAAAAATGTTTTTGTTAAATCATTTAAATTTGTAGTCAGTTTACCTGTAGACAATTACAGAAAATCAATCAGGAATTGCAATATATTGAGATGGGACAATACTGTGAAAAACAGATCAAACCAAGTTTACTTAGAAAAAAAGAATATGAAGAACATATTTTTCATTTATGAAGAAAATAAATTATGTTGGGAAGAGGACAGAAAATCCAAGAAAGGCTGTAGCAAAAAATAGCAAATTTCCAAAGAGATAGAGAGGGCTTAGAATTAGAGTCTAAACTGAGAATGGCAGAAAACTGAAATAATTGCTTTTTTTAAATTAAGCCTAAAGCAAGACAAAGGCTTTGGCTTTGTATTCCCATTGTAGTTAAGCATACAGGTAGTCCTCAACTTATGACCACAATTTAGCCCAACTTTTTGTTGTTAAGTGAGACAATTGTTAAGTGAGTTTTGTCCCATTCTACGACCTTACTTGCCACAGTTGTTAAATGAATCACTGCATTTGATAAGTTAGTAACACAGTTGTTAAGTGAATCTCTTCCCCTGCTTCAAAAAAGGTTGCAAAAGATTACCTTGGGACACAGCAATGATCATAAGTATGAACCAGTTGCCAAGCATCTGAATTTTGATCACATGACTATGGGGCTGATACAAAGGTGATAAGTGTGAAAAAGTCATAAGTCACTTTTTCCAGTGCTGATGTAACTTTGAACAGTCACTAAATGAACTGTTGTAAGTTGGGCTATCTGTAAACATATCTGTCCCTTAGGGCATTTGAATTCAAATTATTTGTTCTGTTTATGAAGATCTTTATTCTATTGTTGGAAATAAAATCCATCTGGTTCAGTTCCAAGCTGGGAGAAAGACACTGGAAACATGGAGGCTGATTGGAAAGATAGTTTATTGATGAAGCAGAACCACATGTTTGTCGTTCTGGGCAGCTGACAAAATGGAGTTGCGGGTTTTATACCTTCTTTTGGGGTTTTCACTTGAGCTTCCTGTTCCTGTGCAAGAACATGTATTCTATTGGCTGTTGTCAGATTTCTATGGGGGGTCATAGCTGGCTCTATAGGCAAAAAAAGGAAATGCAAATCCTAGGTGTTTGTCTGAACTAATTTTGTCAACCTTTTATTTGTTGCTTATCTGAGTTTCTGTCTTGACCCATTCTTTCTGAATGGATTACCAAATCTGCATTTCTAAAAGTCTGGCCTCCTTAAGTTTTTGCTTGGGGCAGGGAAACTCGGGCTGGTTTCTGAATAGGCTGGCCCAATCTTTCTTAATGGGCACAAAATATCTGCTAGGGGCTGTTAAGAAAGACTGAATCTGCTTTCTGTCTTTAAAAAAAAGATGTTTCTCCATTAGGGAAATATAATATTCTGCCTTTTTAATATTTCCCAAAATATTTCATTCTTCTGGGGGCTGGGGGCTGACTTTCTACAATCCCCACTTTGGTCCATGTAAGTGTGGGTGACACATTTTTACTGGCCCAAGATTAGAAATTGATCTTGAGACTTGATGGGCACTTTTAATTTTTTAATGTAAAGGGGAAGGCATTGATAGAGGCAGCAGAGAAGGATTCCTTCAGTGGCTCCAAAAAGAAGAGCTTTCAACCTATGAAGGTCTAGCAGCCAGGGCAAAAGTTATGGAAAGAAATTTGCAGTATCCAATTTTCTATGCCAATTCTTTTCAGATGTTTGATGTCACTTTCTGTGAGCTTCTAGTCAGGCTTGAAGCAAGCACAAGCCCCAAAATTCTTCACAGCCATGGTTTTGCTTTAGCATTTCTAAGGGTTGCTTCCTGAACCTAGCTCTTAGTTTAGTGCATCCAGAGTTTGTGAGGCCATATTGAGGTTAGCCAGTGTGCAATCCAGGCTATTAATATTTTTGAATGAGTCCTGGAACTCAGTGCAACATATACTGCTTTACTGGGAAACTGGGCAGCATCATTTGTGAGTCACAATCAGGGCTTGGGGTTTGGAGATCTCTTTTCTGCTACTTCTTCAGTGAGGAAATTGCCTGAGGGGGCATGCCCCCTCCCTAATGGAATTGGTAGACTGCTTGGGCCTTAGTGCCACAGAGAAAGAACCAACCTAGGAGAAGCTTTATGTGGAGGTGGGTGAAGGGGATAGCCTCAGTCTGATTCTGAATGGTGTGTGTGTGTGTGTGTGTGCATGCAGCTACTTCTACAAGACAGACAATACAAACATCCTGGACAGATTTTCCTCCCACCAGACAGAAGTCCAAGATGTTCAGGACTTGCTGTGCCAACCACTCCCAAATGCCATCCCTCCATGAATCCATTTGACTGTTACAACATAAATGAGGCAAGAAAGAAAACCTTACAATGAATTTCTGCCCTCCCTCCCATAGTCTTTCCAACTGTCTTCTGGGGATTGAAAAGAGTCTTTAGTCTTCACTGGTCCATCTCAGGGTCCTCTCTTTCAGGTCTGCTGGGTGGCATCATGCTTGGCTTGGTGAGAAGGCCGGTCAGTCAGGCTTGGGAAGGTCAGCTCCATTCCGGTTGCTGTGAGTAGGCTTTTGGTGACTGGATCCAAATCCAGTTCTTTGGCTCAAATGAATGGAAGGTCTCCTCTGGAGGCAGTGTCTGGGTCAGTGTGATCTGCTTCCAAAGGTTGCAGAGTTGTCTGTGCAGGGCTGAAAGACATGGGAACAGGGCGCCCTTGCCCCTTTGTGGGTGATCCTCCCAGGAAAGGCATTGTTGGAGGATAAGAGATGGAGAGGTGGAGTGCAGGTGGATAGATAGCTTGCAGGCAGAGTTTGAAAAAAACATTAAGGTTAACATTGCAGATGTTAAATAGACAGATAAAACCACTTAAACACATACAGTAAATGCAAGAATGAAATTTTCAAGTAAATGAACTTAAAACATTCCCTTATAACCTTGGGCTGTTCTTAAAGGTACAGAGAGGGAAGGGGGGGAAAGCGAACACAGTTCTCTTCACCCTGTTTTGTTGGCCAGACAAACTAGGGTGAAGGCATTTTCTTTTCATTGCTTTAACTCTTTTTTTTTAAACAATTTAAAATTCTTGTCTCTAGAGATCAGAGACATTTAACAGTTACAATTACCTCAAGGGCACACAAAGACTTTGACACACATATATTTACAAAGACAAGGAAAAGAGAAAAGGAGAGGAAAAGAGAACTCTCAGGTTTAAACCCTGGTCATTCCCACAATAAATCTCAGTTAACTCAACTTAGGGAAGGCACAAATCTTAACAAACATATTACATGGTTGCATGAAAGACAGAGAGGAAGAGAGAGAGAGAAAAAACAAAAACAAAAACCCCAACGTTCCTATTTATATATGTCACTACGTCCATTTTAATTTGTCAGCAGGACTCTTATTCTGAAATGACACTGTATACTGATATGAAGTTCTCATGTGATACCAAAACTGGCATGCCCCAATCTTCTATGCCACTTGTGTATGCACCTGTAATGCAAAGGTTTTCCAGTTAGTGCATTTTGAATATTTACATTTTGGTGAGGAACCACAGGCTTGCTCTGAGCAACCTGTTTCACAATCTTGGTTTTCTTGGCTGTCTTGTCTGTCTTGGCTGCAGCCTTTTGTG
>QLTV01000566.1:522910-533125 GCA_003457575.1 Thermophis baileyi
CCCGGTCAGATGATCACCAAGCCACGCCCACCAAGCCACGCCCACAGACCTGGTAGGGAAAATTTTTAGATTTCACCACTGAGCCCATCCCTTGCCAAAAGCCCATCATGGAGGTAGTGCAGACCACTGTCCAGGAATCGAAAGTTTTTTTGGTGAACCCGGGTTCTAATCCCAGAAGGGTGTGGCTAGCTGATGAGAGCTAAATAGCTTGAAATAGATCTATACTAGTCTCCCTTTATTTATGTAAAAATATAACATATAGAAACGGACTGTCGTTTATAATTAACTGTCTGGATGGCCCCTGGAGGGGCCGAAAGGCAAAAAAGGAAGCAGTATGCTTTCTCCCATATTTGGGTATACCAGGTGATTTAACAGAGAAAAAAACATATATATATATCCCTTTACTTTTAAGGACCTTTTTATTTAGCCAAATTGGTTTTCCAGCTTCGTCCCTGAGCAAAGCCCACTCTTTACACAATTTCCTTGTTCATACCTTTACCAGCCAGGATGGGCATCTGCCAGTCATCCCATGCCTTGATCAAATCACCTAGGGGGGTTCCTGTCACAACCGTCAAGGTACAGCTTTCCATGTTCCCCTTCTGATGTGGAGCTCAGTTTGGCTTAGCCAGGTCTACTTCTCCGCCATCAGTTTTCGGACAAAAAAAAATTCTGGGGGGACTCTTGTTCCCTCACAGACAGAGGTGGGTTGCTGCCAGTTTGGACCGGTTCTTTAGAACCGGTAGCAGAAATTGACCGCCGCTCGCTGAACTGGCAGTGATGACCGGTGGTCCACGCTCCCGAACCAGTCCTCTGGTCGCCATGGCTTCGAAAAATACCCTCTGCGCATGTGCAAAGGTTTCTGTGCATGCGCAGAGGGTCATTTCCGGGTGTTTTGCGGGATGTAATGGGGGTGCACAAAACGCACACTTCCATCGCGATCAGAACCAGTAGGGAGGGTAAGTAGAACCCACCCCTGCTCACAGAGTATGGTCACCTCCTTTACAGGGAACTTCCACTGTCAGTTTTCAGACCAAAAAGGGGTCCAGGAGGACCTGCTGCCCCCTACGCAGTAGTACGGGCACCTCCTAAACTCTGCCATTAGTTTTCAGACCCTTGGGGGTCTGGGAGGACCTGCTGCTTCTCCTAAGCAGTGAGTATGGGCAACTCCTAACACAGGGCTTTGCTCAGTGACTTCCCAGCTGGTTGCCCAAGTTCAACTCTCTCATTCACTTTTCCATTCCATTTTCACACAGCCTCTCCCTTTTCCCTAACAGAAGGTCCTGCACTCTGGCAAATCCCCCATGCTTTCCAGGCTCTACAGATCTTTCTGCAGTTAGGAAAGGCACAGAGGGAGCAGGATCCAGCTGTGATTGGGAGAAGTGTCCTCTCACTCACACACATAGGCATGCACACATTTCCCTCGCTTTTCTGGGCTTTAAAAGTTAAAATGTAGAGGTACTCACCTTCTTTCCAAGCAGCCTTTGAGCTCAACACTCAGAACACCCTTTACTACCCTTGTTCCAAATGGCCAAAGTCTGGGGGGAACCCACCCCAGACTCAATGGGTCTGTTTCTAGCAAGGGAGGCTTACCCAGGCCAGGTCCATTGGTCAGGTTAGCTTGGAGTCCTGTCTTGGGGTGCCAAATTGTTGGAAGGAAAATCCATCTGGTTCAGTTCCAAGTTGGGAGAAAGACACTGGAAAAATGGACGCTGATTGGAAAGATGGTTTATTGATGAAGCAGAACCACATGTTTGTGGTTCTGGGTAGCTGACAAAATGGAGTTGAGAGTGAGGGGCTTTTATACCTTCTTTTGGGGTTTTCACTTGAGCTTCCTGTTCCTGTGCAAGAACATGTATTCTATTGGCTGTTGTCAGATTCCTATGGGGTTATGTAGGGGTTGTGTAGGAGTCATAGCTGGCTCTATAGGCAAAAAAGGAAATGCATATCCTAGGTGTTTATTCAAGCTAATTTTGTCAACTTTTTGTTTGTTGCTTATCTGAGTATCTGTCTTGACCCATTCTTTCTGAATGGATTACCAAATCTGCATTTCTAAAAGCTGGCCTCACAGAATTCTTACAGATTAACAGAGTTGGAAGGGACCTTGTAGGTCATCTAGTCCAGTCCTCCACCCAAGCAGACCCTACACCATTTTTGACAGATGGCAATCCAGTTTCTTTTTGAAAGCTTCCAGTGATGAACCTCCCACAACCTGTTTCATTGGTTAATTGCTCTCACTGTCAGAAAATTTCTCCTTATTTCTAGGTTGAATCTCTCCTTGATCAGTTTCCATCCATTATTGGAACACTGCTATCATATCTCCCCTGGTCCTTCTCTTCACTAGACTAGCCATGCCCAGTTCCTGCAAGCGTTCATCGTATGTTTTAGCCTCCAGTCCTCTAATCATCTTGGTTGCTCTTCTCTGCACTCTTTCTAGAGTCTCAACATCTTTTTTACAGTGTGGTGACCAAAACTGGATGTAGTACTCTAGGTGTGGTCTTACTAAGGCTTTATAGAGTGGTATTAGTACCTCACTTGATCTTGATTGCATCCCTCTGTTAATACAACTTAGAATTGCATTGGCTTTTTTGGCTGCCGCCGCACACTGTTAGCTTATATTTAATTGGTTGTCCACTAAGAATCCAAGATCCCTCTCACAGTTACTGCTATTAAGTCTGGTTTCACCCAGTCTACATGTGTACTTTTGGTTTTTCTTGCCTAAGTGTAAGACTTTACTTTTCTCTACATTGAATTTCATTTTGTTAGATAGGGCCAAGTCTGTCAAGATCCATCTGGATCTTGAGCCTATCATCTAGGGTGTTGGTTATTCCTGCCAGTTTAGTATCATCCACAAATTTGGTAAGTTCCCCTTCTATTCCCTCATCTAAGTGATTTATGAAGATATTGAAGAGTACTGGGCCTATGATGGAACCTTGTGGTACCCCACTGCTTACTTCCCTCCATGTAGATGTAGTACCATTAAGGACTACTCGTTGAATACGGTTGGTCAGCCAGTTACAAATCCATCTGATGGTGATACTATCTATCCCACTTTTTTCTAGCTTACCAAGAAGTAGGTTGTGGTCTACTTTGTCAAATGCCTTGCTGAATTCTAAGTATATTATGTCCACAGTATTTCGCTGGTCTACTAATTTGGTCACTATGTTGAAGAATGAAATAAGATTGGTTTAGCATGATCTGTTTTTAACAAACCCATGCTGACTTCTAGTTATTACTTTACACATTTCTAGATGTTGGCAGATCTGTTTTTTTATTATTATTATCTTTTTCAGTATCTTCCTGGGTATTGATGTTAGGCTGATTGGTCTGTAGTTTCCTGGGTCTGTTCCCCCCCCTTTTTTTGAAGATAGGAACCACATCAGCTCTTTTCCAGTCCTTTGATAGTTCCCCAGTGTTCCAGGATTTTTGAAAGATGTGGTGCAGTGGTTCTGAGATGACATCTGCCAGCTCCTTTAGAACGTTGGGATGTAATCCATCAGGTACCAATGATTTGTATTCATCAAGATCAGACAGGTGTTCTCTTACCATTTTTTTGTTTTAATTTTTATTTCTAGTTTGTCTTTTACAGTAGGTTTTTGTTACGTTGGACTATAGTTTCTTTTTGTGTGAAGACCGATGCAAAGAATGAGTTAAGCAGCTCTGCTTTCTCTTTGCTGCCTGTTACTTCCTTGCCGTCTTCTCTCTTTAGTGGATGAACTGTTTCCTTGATTTTTTTTTCTTGTTATTTATATGTTGGAAGAATTTTTTCTTATTATCTTTGACTTTTGTTGCAAGTCTTTGTTCATTCTGAACCTTTGCTTTCCTGACTTCATCTTTGCAGATTCTGGTGGTCTGCTGATATTCTGCCTTAGTTATATGTCCTTATTTCTATTTTTTGTACATGTCCATTTTGTCTTTCAATTTGTCAGAGAGATCTTTGTGCAGCCATGCTGGTTTCTTCTTGGATTTCTTGTTTTTCTTTCTCAGTGGTATTGTGCTGGTCTGGGCTTTTATGATCATATCTTTTAGAGTTTCCCAAGCTTCTTGAGTTGTTTTTCCCTTAAGGATTTTCCTCCAAGGAATGTTTCCCAAGTTCTCTCTGAGTTTGTTAAAATCAGCTCTTTTAAAATCTAGGACTCTGGTATCATTGTGTTCTATTGCATCTGTTTGTGTTTTGTTGAATTCTAGTATGACATGGACACTCTCACCCAAGGTTCCTGCGGTTTCAACTCCCATTATCACTTCTTCTCTATTTGTAAGAATTAAGTCCAGTATGGCTGTCCCTCCAGTTCCCTCCTCTACCTTTTGGATAAAAAGTTGTCAGCTAGGTTTGTCAGGAACCTATTTGATTTCTCACTTGGTGTGGAATTAGTCTTCCAATTGATGTCAGGGTAATTGAAGTCCCTCATTACTATTGTAGTGTGTTTCTTACATATATTTGTTAGTTGGTTGGCAAAAAGTACATCTATTTTTTCTGCTTGGTTGGGTGGCCTGGAGTATACACCTATGGCAATGTTATTCTTTTTTTCTTTTATATTGACCCACATGCATTCTAGGAGGTTTTCGTCTTTGGTTCAGTGCATTTCTGTAGCAATGTAGTGGTCCTTTACATACAGTGCAACTCCATCTCATCTTTTATGGGTCTGGTTTTTTTGAACAGTTTGTATCCTTCTATCAGTATGTTCCAGTCATGGGTTTCGTCCTACCAAGTTTCTGTAATTCCAACTATATCATTATTCCAACTTCATGTATTAATAGTTCAAGTTCACCCTGTTTGTTCCCCAGACTTTGTGCATTTGTATATAGGCACTTGAGGTCTTTATGTCTGACTCTGGGTATGCTTCCTATGTCTCCTATTTGATATTTGAGTTTGTCTTCTTTGCTATCCCACCTTACCTCATTATTTGACTTGTTTTCTATGGGTTTTTGCTTGGAATTAGCTCCTGGAGATTGGTCACCCTCCCCCCTCAATTTTAGTTTAAAGCCCTTTTGATAAGTTGAGCCAGTCATTTTCAGAAAACATTCTTCCCAGTCTTTGTGAGGTGCAGCCCATCCAGGGGTGAAATGCTACCGGTTCGGCTTGGTTCGCCGGAACCGGTAGTAACAAATGCTTCCGGTTCACAGAACCGGTAGTAAAAAATGCTTTTAAAAAGTAAAAAAAAAGTTTCTAACAATCAGCTGTGACAATCAGCTGAGCGGGGGAAACTTTTCTAAAAAAAACTTTTTAAAAGCATTTTTTACTACCTATTCGACCAGAACGGTGACTCTGTGAGGTTCCTGCTTGTTGCAGGGGCCATTTTGTGTGAAGTCCAGCTGCTTCTGCATTGTGTGTGAGTCAGTTGTGTAGGAGTCAGTTGTATAGCTTTTGTGTTATTTTTGTGTAAAGTGTGATAGTTGGTTTTTGACGCCACAGCCACCCGGTCAGATGATCACCAAGCCACGCCCACCAAGCCACGCCCACAGAACTGGTAGGGAAAATTTTTAGATTTCACCACTGAGCCCATCCCTTGCCAAAAGCCCATCATGGAGGTAGTGCAGACCACTGTTCCAGGAATCCAAAGTTTTTTTGGCGACACCAACCCTTTAGCCAGTAGTTCACTGTGCAGGAATCAAAATTTTTTTTGGTGACAGCAACCCTTTAGCCAGTGGTTCACTTCTAGAATCCTTTGTTCTCTTACCGGATGTTGACCTTTCGTTGGCAGTACAGATGAAAAAATTACTTGTGCACCTAACTCCTTAACTTTCTTGCCTAGCTGCTTGTAATCACTCAATATTGTTTTCAAGTCCTTTTTTGTGTCATTCGTCCTTACATGTAGTAGCAGAAAAGGGTAGTAATCTGTGGGCCTAATTATTTTGGTTAGGTTCTCAGCCACATCCTTGATTTTTGCTCCAGGGAGACACCAATACCTCCCTTGATTGTATGTCCAGTCTGCAGAGGGCTGGTTCTGTTCCTTTGAGAATAGAATCTCCTATCACCAACACCCGCCTTCCTTTTTTAGTGGGGTGCTTTTCTGTTTATCCAGGTGAGTTTGTTGATGTGACTTTTTTAGGGATATTGGATGATGTCTCTTTTCTAAATGTTTGCATGTTTTCTTTGAGGGGGAGGTTGTGGGTCTGAATATTTTCAACTAGGGGGAGAAATCAGTTGCTCAGTTTTAATGGGACTGCTTCTGATTGGGTTAGATTGGGCAGCAAGGGTTTGTTAGATGTGTGCTGCTTCTTTCTTTGATTATTGTGTTTCCTTCTATGTGTGACATACCTCCATTTATCTTCCTCCAAGGGTTTATCAGCAGGGTCAAATCCTCTGGGAGTTATTTGTTCATTGTATGGTTCAATTTGGGCATAGCTTTCATGCGTAGGTTGAAGTTTGGCTAGAGCTGCCTCTGGATCTCTTACTTTTTCCTCTAGTAGTTTGCATAGCTTACATTTAATATATGTATAATTTGGGTGTTCTTTGGGCATAAGCACATACATGGAACATATATTGTATACCACAATAGTATCAGTCACCTGTTCCATGAGTTTGTTTCTTTTTTCTGGTTCTTTTAAGGGTAAAAAGTTTTGTATCTTTTTTTTCTATCCTTTTTTCTGCCTTTTTGTGCTTGTTTTTATACCTTGTTATTTATTTTACTTGCTTACTATTATGTCAGTTTTATTTACCCCTTTCTTCCCTATATTTTTAAAAAGGTTTTGAGCTCCAGTTCCCCCCTATCTTATTATTTAAGATTTGCCTTATTTATTTGATTGAACTTTATTAATCCTATTCTTCCTTGATTTCTAATTTTCCACTCTTTATTATTATTTATAATAACCTTTATTATTTGCCTATTTACCGTATTTTTCAGAGTATAAGACACTCCAGAGTATAAGACGCACCTTAGTTTTGGGGGAGGAAAACAAGGGGGAAAAAATCTGCCTCTGCCTCCCAACAATTTGCCTCCCAGCAAACAGCAAACAGTACAGATGATATACACTGTTTGCTGTGTATTTCTGTCCATGTGTGCCTGACCCATAGAAATAGCAAAGAATTGGAGAAATGTACATTATGGCAGTATATTAATGGCAGAAAGTTTTCTTAAATGTAGTCACACTAACTCCTCCCAATTATTTATCATTTTGTTAAGTTGTCTAGAACAAAAATAAAGCAGTCTTTAAAAAATAAGTCTAATAATTTGAACATTCTATAGACATTTATAGTTATTGACTTACCTCCTTGCATCCAGTTTCAGCAGTGATTAGCACAAGAAAATAAAATTCTGCCTCTGCCTCTGCCTCCCAGCAATTTGCCTCCTTGCAGTTAGTTTCACTTTCAGTTTTAGCACCTGCCGCCTGCCTGCCGCCTGAATCAGCTGATGTTCGGGAAGCTGATAATCAGTTGCTTGGCTTAACAGGCTCTGTTCTGTTTTCTGCAAGGAGGTAAATTGCTGGGAGGCAAAGGCCAAAGAGTGGGGGTGTCTGGGTGGGGCTACATTCGGTGTATAAGACGCACCCAAGTTTTCACCCTCTTTTTGAGGGTAAAAAGGTGCGTCTTATACTCCGAAAAATACGGTATTTATCTTTTATTTTCTGTCCTGTATTTATTTTTATTCTCTACCGGGGTCTTCCCTCCCTGCCTATTGGAATCTCAGGCTTAATTTGTTGCCTTGGGAGGGCTGCTGCTGCTGGAGCATGTTTGCAGCAGCTCCTCTTGGTTTTATTTTATTTTATCAATTTTTAGTACCCCCATTGGATCCTTTTTATTTAAATAATATTTTTCGGAGATGATAACAGCGTAGACCACAACATAGACAAAGTTTTTGTTGCTGGGGACTAATTAGGCATGGGGAAAAGAAAGAAGCAACATGGCACCAGCCCGGGATCTCTCCCACCAGTGAAGACTGCAAAACAACCAAGAATTGAGGAGCACTTTGCTGGCAAGAGATTTGTAAGTAAAACTAATCCCCCCTCCATTTCCAACAATCTTGAGAGGTTAGAACAGGACCTGCAAAGAGATCTGTCAAAACAGCAGATACTAGACTTTCCCAATCTGGGGGGAGGGGAGCAAAATGACAGCCAGCTGTTTTGACAAACAACGAGTCCAGCTACAGCCAGTATGGAGACTGAGATAAAGACTAAAAAGGTTAACAACAAACTAATTCAGAGTGTGGAGAGCTTACTGTGGGAGAATACAACAGAGTTTATGGCAAAGCAATGCCTTCTCACAGCGCAAATGGTTGTCTCAATATTTGAACAACTAATAACCATCCAACATGACATAGAGACACTGAGAAAAGATATAGCTGTTTTTCTGCAAGCACAACATCGGGCTTCAGGCACCCCCACTAAAGTCCTTACAGCAGACTTGGGTAAATCCCATACTCAGGATAAGGAAGAGGAAAAAGAGCAAAGACCCGGGGAAACAGTTAAAGAGCCTGCTAAAAACTGGCAACCCACTCAGAAAAACAGCCCTTCTCCAGACAAGGCAACAAGAGGAGGAGGTATTAATAGAGACGTTTCATTGGAAGCATCTCCCCTACAAGTACATCAATCACATCGTTCACTACAAACACATCAGATTGCTCTTAGAATCCATATGAACAGATTTAATTACGGATGCTGGAATACCAAGAGAGCTATACTGAAGTCCCTAAGCCAGCTTCTTCACTGTCACTGGGGGCAGATTGATCTCCGTGTTGCGGAATGGCTTCCTGAGGACCCAAATTGGAAGAGGATACTTCTGTCTTTCAAGCATCCCACCATACCGCTGATGCTATTTAAGATGAAGCAACATCTTGCCTCCTTCCAAATCTTTCCCATCAGAGTTTTCTGTGAGGAAAGGGTTAAACCGTTAATTGTTAACATGCGAGCTCCCAAAGTTGCTGTCTCTTCCGCAATCTCTTCATCTTTATATATTAAACCAGATTTTATTGTCTCTTTAACATACGGCACTATTCCTCTTTTTTTCGAGAGAGGACCCACGTCAGTGCCATCATCTCAAAGACAAATGGAGCATGATCTAATAACCCCTGGCTCTACACCTAGAGAAGAGGCACCGGAATGGCAAGCTTTGTTAGCTGGTCCTAAAACGTTTTACTCTGAACAATTTTCCCAGGAGTCTACACAGGATGTAGATGGGACTCCCCTCCTCTTAGAGAGGGCCAATTTCATGCGTGACGACACCTCAACCCAACACCTTCCCTTTGTATAAAGCAAATTTCCTGATGAGCTGCAAAAGATGATCCCCTTTCCATTGTAACCTGGAATATAGTGGGTTGGACTGTTCCATCAAAAGACCAACTTTTTTTTGACTATATATCACAATTTGACATTCTCTTCTTACAGGAAACCTGGGCCTCCACAGAGATACAGTTAGATGGTTATTGGGTCAATTCTATCCCGGCTGTCCCAAGTAAGGTGGGTGGGAGAGCTAAAGGGGGTATTGTGACATTAGTTAATACATCCCTGCAATTTAAATGTGTATCACTGTCACCTTTTCAGCCATGGGTTGTGACTACCTTACTCTTATTTAAACAGGTGGAGATTTTGCTTTTTAATATCTACATTCCTCCACTCAATACGAATAATTTGATCAACAAGATTTGGGATGACATAGAAAATTCTATCCTTGGCTGCCTAGACAAATACCCTACAGCAGCAATAATTAGTGGGGGGGACTTAAACGCTAGGATGGGCCCAAACGATCAAGCATTATTTAATCAATTTAAGATCCATTATGATGAGAATGTGCCAGCAGAACCCCTGTATTCCAGACAATTTAAAGACCCTAAAGCAAATCGGGCAGGTTTGTGTGTAAGACAGATGACTGTACGTTTGGACCTTTGTATCCTTAATGGTTCCACATGGGGCGACTACCCAGCAGAATATACATATCAGAGAGAAGGAAGAAAATCTACAGTCGATTACTGGATAATATCATATGACCTCCTGAAGTTCTTGCAGAAGATGGAGGTAGACTCGCGACTGGAAAGTGATCATGATTCAGTAATCCTTACTCTCACATTACACCAGAAATCTCTAAGGCTCAATCTACCTACCCAGGTTAGAGAGCCAAAATACCCAGGTCAAAATTAAATGGAATGAGAAAAATGCAAAGGAAGTTACTAAATGGATGTTAGTTCCAGAAACCATAGAACTACGTACATCTCTACTAAGAAATAAGTTTGAAGGATCATACTTAGAGGAGTTTGAAACTTTAATTTCAAATTTGAAAAGGGTTCT
>QLTV01000566.1:535989-550383 GCA_003457575.1 Thermophis baileyi
TTATTATTATTATTATTATTATTATTATTATTATTATTATTATTATTATTATTATTATTATTATTGCCTTCACTTCCATTGTTTGCTGCTCTGGCCTCTTGTTTTCTCTGCCAGCTCCCTTCTGGCCTTCGGTGCTTGGGTCTTTTCAGCCTTCTCCCTGCTCTGGTCAGCTCTCTCAGCCTGCTGTGCAGCTTTACAGTCAGCTCAGCTCTGCTGTCTGGTCTGTTCCACTCAACTGTCCACTCAGCTCCACCGTCACTTTCCCCGTTGCTCTCTGCGGTGCTCTCAGGTTCTATCTCATGCGCTGCCCCAATGTCACTCTATCAACACTGAATCAAATATAATTATGCTAATTAAATATACATCAAATATATATCTCTGATCCTGGCTGACCAAGTGAAGTTCTAAGGATACTTTCCTAGTATCTGGAGATAGTGGAAGTCTGGATGGGGGGGGGGACTTCATCTCAATCCTAGCATGAGTGAATGGCTAAGGATTTTAAAGTTCCCTGAATATGCAGGTTTTTATTTACCAGTAACCTTTTGACTCTGAATGGGGTAGCTGTCCCCCAGACAGAATTGGTGCACAATTTCAAGGTTGTCTTGGGATCACAGATCCAAGTCAAGAGTAAGTGGCAGTTATGGCTAAAAGAAGCTTTGCATGAATTCATCCTGTACACTAATTGTGAATATTCATAAACTGGGAAGCATTGCTCACAGTCTCTCACAGTCATCTTACACTTCGACTTTTGCAAGAGTGTTTTTTTTAAAAGCATTCCAAAGTGCAGCTGGTTCAAAATGTTGTGGTTCAGGTAGTTGTGGGCAGACCATATATGCCCATGTAGCACCACTGCTCCATGAGTTGCATTGGCTCCCAGTAGACTTCTAGGTGCAATGACTCATAAATCCCTACATGTTATAGAGCCACATTTTTGTGGAATCACCTGCGTATGTACAGTATGTGTGCTTGTCCCACTACAGGAGGTTCCATACTATGGGCCCTTTCTTTGAAATAATACAATTTAATGGGACCCAGGAGACATAATGTCAGCCGGATCTCCAGCATGGGATTCTACTTTGATGCATGCTTGCTATCGGCTGCCATAGTAATGGGGAGGGGGGGGATGGCATTTGAGTTGGGGAAGTGAGCTGGTGAGGTGAAGTCCCATGTGAACTAAAAGGGAGGTTTGCTGTCAAGAATTACTGTGCTGCTAAGTGGAGTTGTTTACACCCTGTCAAGGCCAACTGTCCTAGGACTCCAGATGGGCGAAATACCTGAAGATGAACTTCACACAACATCATACTGGATGCTGATTGGACACTCAGCAAGGGACACTCAGCAAGGGGAGAGATTTGGGGAAACTTTCAATCTCTAACTTTCACGCATTTTGAATCAGATCTTGCCTTGCTTTCATTGCTGTCATTTCAAACTCAGTAAAAGTATTCCTTCTCTACATCAATGGAGTTGGGGGTTTTCTTTCTTGGGTTTTGAATGGAGGCAGGCCTGACACATGGCTTCTCTGCCACAGTGCTTGCCTTTTGGAGCAGCATTTCCCTGAAATTCAGATAGCCACAAATCTGTTAGCCTGTGGAGAAGCAATTACAAATCTATCACTTTTATCTGGGGTTGGAGTCAGATTGTTAGGCTAACTCAAACTTTGTGATTTGAATGAGAAATGTTGCTTTTATTGTATCATTTTTGTTATAGGTCTTTTCAAAAAAAAATTGCTGAGTTTCCTATCTTGGTTTTTAGTGTATTGTAGCTTCCCAGAGTAGGAGAACAGGATGGGTGGCTATATAAATTATATGAATGAATGATTTTAAAGAATGAAAAAAATTCTGTTAGTATGTTATTTTGTTAGGTATGTTTGCATTAGAATATGAGATAAACATTTTTTTTCCTTCCCCAATCAGGGTTTAGAAGCAAAAAATGGAAATGCAATCTAGTAACAATTTCATTTAGCTGTATATTTGCCATATTGTATTAGTCATATATTAATGTACTAGTGCTTTGCATTATTCTAGGCAAACATATGTAAGAATCACAGCAATTCCTATATTTAGAAACACATACGGTTTAGAGAATATGAATTGGTATTTGTAGGTTTATTCAGTTAACTAGATAGAAGTATAATTTGATAACCATGGATTCAAATCCATATTATAAAAATGCCACTTTCCAGCTACATCACACTTTCCCCTTAATCGGCAATAACATTTTAAATGCTCCGGAGAGCTAGCATGCCATTAAATAAGTGCTTAGTATGGGAAAGTCAGCTATTGTGCTGGAGTAACAATGTGGACCACAATTTTAAACCAGTATGACAGCAAATTTAATTGGACAAACATTTAGAAACAAGTATAGACAAAAGATTTAGGAAAATGCAAACAAAATAAAAACTAGGGACATTTAAAGAAAATAAAACCCTTTATAAACTACTATACATACTCGTATGAACAAAGTATTCAAGCAAGCAAAAGTATTATGACAAGTAATGGTAAGAATATTTTTAACTATGAACCAAATGAACTAACTATATCTATCTGCATATCTATCATCTATCTAGCTATCATCTATCTATCTATCTATCTATCTATCTATCTATCTATCTATGTATCTATCTATCTATCTATGTATCTATCAATTTTTCTATCTATCTATCTATCTATCTATCTATCATCTATCTATCATCTATCTGTCATCTATCTCTATCTCTCTTGCTATAGCTATATCTATATCTATCTAGGAATGATAGATTCTTAAAACTATATCATAGTAATTCTCTTTTAAGCAGTTGTCTCTTGTTTTATAAGAAAGCAGATAGATCAATAATTCTGACTTATTTCTGTCTATGCCATACATCCCTGAGAAATACCATTGAGGATGAATGATTCAGAATTTTCTACAGAATATCTAGATTTGTGTAAGTCAGAATTTGATCATTCCAGCATATCTAGATAGTCACATTGCCAGGGCATGGCTAATCTTTTAGAGGTCAAAGTCCTAATGAGAAAAGGTGCTTGAGGATTAAAGTCCAGAGATTTGGTACATGATTGAAGGACAGCATACAAGAAATAGTTTTTCTTGATCAAATGATGGCTAGTAGCGGATGCTTGGGTATTGTCATGCCATAGTTCCCAAAAGTGAAGATTGAAATAGTATATAAGTCTAAGTGCTATTGCTATTTGTATACCAGCCTTGCATCCTCTCTTACTGTCATACCTTTTGTATATGGCCTCTGCTTCTTGATCCGGGATTGTTTTGGAAGCTTACATTATATTGGAATTCTGCCTGATGTTTTTCTCTATTGAAACCTATTTTTGTCCTATGGCCTAATTTTTGACCCTGCTTATAATTGACTTTGGGTGCTTTGCTCAATCTGTAACCTCTTGACCTAGCTTACTGCTAACTTGTTATTCTGTGGTTTTGTAATCCTTACACAATAGGAGTAGAATACTTTGTTTCACCAGTAATAAAAATCTAATTGCTCAGATACAAGGGTTAAAGTATATACTGTATAGTAAATGATATGTTTTTATGCAGTGCTTTTATGCATTACAATATATGCATTACAATTATTATTATAACTGCCTGGCATTCCATAGTCATAGCAAAAGCGGTCAACCCAGAGAAGCAATTTCGTTCTACCAATGGGACCGAACAAAGTGGTGAGCAAAGTGGTGAGCAAGGAGAGGCAGAATGCTGGGGGGAGACCTCTACTACCACCCAGCCAGATGCCAGCTCCACTGCCCCATCGAAGACATTGAAGCTGTGCTGGAAGGCTCCACGAAGCCCTGGTGGTCGATTGGAGTGGGGAAGAAAGACAACTGGGATGGCAGAACCAGAGGAGTCACCCTCACCCATGGCAGCTGGCAACCAGACTGGAAACGTGAGCTGGAAGCCCTGTCACACCAAGAAGAACTGACTGAGGAACCGGCCAGGGACAATCAACTCAAAGGATGTGTGGCATTGTCCACTAGGGGGTCTTTTTTAGCTTGTGCCCTGGTTATCACCTTGGCCGCCAGCTGGGAGGCTGGGAGCAGGGGTTTGATCACCTCGGGCTTTTCGCTATTATACTGTGGTTTTCTGGCCAGCGCATCTGCTAGAAAAAAAATTTCCCCAGGAAATATTTGAGGCTGAAGTTGAAACGTTTAAAATTTTGAACCCAGTGCACTTGTTTTGGGGAGAGTTTCCGTGGGGTCTTAAGAGCCTCCAGATTCTTATGATCAGTCCACACTTCGAAGGGGATTTTGTTCCCCTCTAGGAATGTCTCCAGGTAAGGAGAGCCCATCGCACTGCATATGCCTCTTTCTCCCAGATAGCCCATGTTCAGTGTCTGTTAGTTTTTTAGAGGTGTACGTGTAGGATTGTAGTTGGCCCTGTTCATTTTCTTGGAGTAGGACTGCCCCAACAGCCATGTCACTGGAGTCTGCCTGTATGACAAAAGGTTTTTCTGGGTCTGGGTGCTCAGCCGAGAATAATTGTTTCAATTTCTCAAACGCCGCCTGGCATTCCATAGTCCAGTTTAAGGGTTGCTTTGGCTTGTCTCCCCCTTTTGTTTTCAAAAGATTAGTGATGGGAAGTGCAATTTGCGTGAAAGCCAGGATAAATTGTCGATAGAAGTTTGCAAACCCCAGGTTGCTTGCGCGTGTGGGGAGGGGCCCAGTCAATCACCGCTTGCACTTTACCTGGGTCCATCTCCACGCCCTCATGGGATATCCGGTATCCCAGGTAGTCTATCTTATCCTGGTGGAATTCACATTTAGACAGTTTTGTGTAAAGCTTAGTGGTGCGGAATTTGTTTAGGACCGCCCGGACAAGTTTTATGTGCTCCGTTTTGGTTTCGGTATATATTAAAATGTCATCTAAATACACCAAAACCCCTTTGTATAGGAGCACCTCGTTTATGAGTTGCATGAACATGCCGGGAGCGCCTTGTAGTCCAAATGGAAGCACTTTGAATTTTAACACCCAAGGGGGTGTTAAAAGCTGTTTTCCATTTGTCCTCTTCCCTAATCCTGATTCAGTAGTAAGCCTCTCTTAGGTCCAGTTTTGAAAAGATTTTCCTCTTGGATAGGTGGGCTAACATGTCCTTCATGAGAGGAAGGGGGTACACGTTCTCTATGCTTACAGTGTTTAAATTTCTATAGTCTATGCATAAGCATAAAGACCCATCTTTTTTTTTCTTGGAATAGCACTGGGGCGGCAATTTTTGGTTGCATTGGTTCGATGAAACCCCTAGCCAGGTTCTTATCTATGAAGATCCTCAATTCCTCGAGTTCTCGGGGGGGTCATGCTATACATCTTGGGTTTTGGTAGTTTGGCTCCTGGGAGGATTTCGATGGCGCAGTCTGTGGGACGGGGGGGGGAGCTCGTCAGAGCCCTCTTCACTGAACACGTCAGCGAAGTCCTTGTATTCCCTGGGAATGCCCTGGGTTGACGCGCCTCTCCCAGCCACAGCTGTTTCTTTGTTTGGGTTTCTTCCCAGTTCCTCCCTTTGGCCATCTGGTCCGGTCACTCCCCATTGGAATGTTAGGTTCCCTACTTCCAGCTGAAGGAAGTGTTCTAGCTTTATTTTAGCCAGTGAACTACAGAGAACAGCAGAAATATGAAATTATGCAGTTCTTGGAATAATTCTGTTAAACATTAATCATTTCACCCAAGGCCTTCTGAGGACTTTTTATCTAGAACGCTGCTCTGATCAGCTATTGCTATGCAAGTCCTTCCAAGAAATCTCACTCCCAGGAGGTTAAGATAATTTTTCTGCTTAGACTCAAAATATTCTATTCGCTGCCTGGTATCTCACATAAAGAGAATTTCAGTTTCTTTGTTGGATTTCTCTTCTTTCTTTTCTTTTTTTCTATCTCCCTTGTGTTTGTTCTGATATAGCTAGACCTCAGTTATAAGCAATGGTCCTTAAGGGGAGAGTTGCAGATAAAGATTAGGTCAAGTTAATTATGTCCTGTCATATAGTGATATTGCATGCATGTACAAACAGGAGAGGGCTTCAAATGTGATCCAACACAGTTTAAAAATGTGTTTGTTTAAATACATACATACATACATACATACACACATGTGCGCATATGCACACACACACACAGTTAATATCTGTGTATGTGTGGAAACATCTATCTTAGAACTTAAATCCAATTTTTAGAGTTATTCTCCATGTTTCTTGATACCCTGCAAATGCACTTCTCCAGCTGGCACTCAGCTATATCTCTCCCTTAATGCCCCTTTGTGACTTTGATTGAATGACAAAACTAGGAAAGGGATAAAAGAAGCGGACATTATGCACTCTTATATTTATGAAATGGTTGATGTAAAAAGGATAGAAGACTATTCTTTCAATTTCCCTCTCTTTCCGTATTTAAATAAAAAACTTGGATTTTTTTTATTAGAAATTGGTCTGTGTACATAATTCTGTATCTTTATAGTTTTTCAGCTTCAAAATTTAAATAAATTGATTATAAGCTAATTAATTTTACAATATATGTGCACAAAATGTGAGCTTATTGAATATTAATTTAACTGAATAGTTTATGAATGATGAATAGTCATGTTAATTCTTTTTTTAACTTTCTTGAGTAGTAGCAAGATTTTCTTTAACCCAATCTGTAAATTCTGATAATTAACTTAAATGTATATTAAAACAGGTAAGTAATGCATTTATTCTGTATGTTCAAATTCAACACTGAAGTTGAAAGTTTGCATATTTGCTTATTGCTGTAGTTTCCTCAGCTCCTTCAATCAAGTGCTCATTTTAAAGCAATGTATAAGTGCTTCCCAAGCATGTTTCTAACATAGCATTTGCTCTATCATGCACCATGCAATCAATAATTTTATGTTAGAGTAGCACTGATATTTTTTGCTTTAAAACAATTACAAGATTGTCTTACAATGTCTTTAAGATGGTGTATTAATTATGAACTTCAATAGAGTTAGAAATTGGAACACAATACCCTTCTGTTGCTACCACAGCACCCCAACGAGAGAAGTCTAACATATTTGGCATTGTCAATTAATGGGGAAATATAGTTTAACAAAAGAAAATTGAGAATACAAGCTACGTCAGTCTAGTTTGTGCCAGATGAGTTCACTGATGGAAAAATTGCATTAAACTGAAGTTGAACCCATTGAAATTCAAGAATGTCATACAAATAAAATAATTGAGGAAGTTATTAAACGTGACACTGTTTGGAAGTTTTTAAATAAATATTTTATTAAAACTTTATTACAAAATTTTGCAGCTAATGTTGCTACAAATATTACTAGGGTCAAAAATATTTTACAATGTGATATACCAAGCTACCCAGTTTTATTTGGCTTTGCTTTTGGTTATTGTTGCATTAATATTCATAATAATAGTTGCAAAGGTTTTATTTAAATGCAATCATTATGACTTATGACTTTCAGCAATAGCTGCTGCATCTCCCTTATTTCATAATCATAAAAAGACCTAGGTATGTTCTAATTAACCTAGTAATTTAAAATCTAGATATAATGGAGTTATAAGGCTCCCTTTAGATGGCCAGGTTATGAAGCACATAATTATATTTTCTCTCTTCCCAGCAGAATTATGCTTTACAGCTGTTTCTACCTTTCTGCTGCATTAGAAGAAAAACAAAGAAAAACATTGCTTAGCAAGTCTAATTATAAAATATGTACAATTTTGAATATCTGCTGTCTTGAATTTTATACTTGGTCAACCTATGGTCTAAAGCCCTGATCAAACTCACACTAAATAAATTTACGCATTTACTAAGACATTAAAAAAAGAATTATTTTAGAAAATGCTACAAGAAAAAAAGAAGAGCTTCAATGAAATGAAAAGTTATGTAAACCAAGTACTTACAGGTAGTCCTTGACTTATGACCATAATTGAGCCAAAATTTCTGTTGCTAAATGAGACAGTTATAAGTGAATTTTGTCCCATTTTATGATTTTTCTTGCCACAGTTGTTGAGTGAATTACCGCAATTGTTAATTTAGTAGCATTGTTGTTAAGTGAATCTGGCTTCCCTATTGACTTTGCTTGTCAGAAGGTTGCAAAAGGTGATCACATGACCTTGAGACACTGCAACTGTCATAAATATAAGTCAGTTGCCAAATGCCTGAATTTTGATCATGTGGCCATGGAGCGGTCATGCATGTGAAAAGTCATTTTTTCAGTGCTGTTGTAATTTTGAATGGTCACTAAATGAAAGGTTGTAAGTGGAGTACTACCTGTACTGTATTACTGAATCTTCTGCCTATCAGTTCCATGTTTGCTTTTATCCATGATCCATAAAGCTGGCTATGTACTAAGACTAAATTCAATTTCTGACCAAATTTATATAACATAGGAGAAGTTATCTTAGGGCAGGGGTGTCAAACTCAAGGCCTGCGGGCCGGATCCAGCCTGCAGGTTGCTTAAATCTGGCCCATGGGGCCAGCCTGGAAATATCAAAGGACTGGCCCGCAGTGCCTCAGGTGGCCAAAGTGGGCTGCATGCGGTCCCCCCACAGCCCATTTTCGGCCTCTCCAGCCTCCTGCAGCACTCTGCCAGCCAAAAATGGGAGGCCAAAAACGGGCCACTCGGGGGCTTTGGGAGGCCTCCACGCGGCCCATTTTTGGCCAGCAGAGTGCTGCTGGAGGCCGGGGAGGCTGAAAATGGGGCATGGAGGGGGGCACATGCAGCCTGTTTTGGCCCTCCTGTGCCCCGTTTTGGCCGGTAAAGTGCTTCAGGAGGCCGTTCAGGCTGAAAACGGGGCCCCGTTTTGGCCGGCAGGGTGCTGCAGGAGGTGTGCATTCTGTCTCCCCCCCGCTCCCCACCCCTGCAGAGGAGAACTACAATGCTGATCCGGCCCTTGAAGAAATCCAGTTTGACACCCCTGTCTTAGGGGATATTCATCCCAATACCACAGTTAAGGAGGCAATTTGACTTTTTATTCACCATAATCTATTTGAACAATTTTCTGTTATGGAAATACAGATGTTAAATACTGTAAAATCATCATATCATATTTTCCATTATTATTATTATAAATTAGTAGTTTTATGCTGTTCAAATTCCTGGAGATGTAATAATGTATAGAACAATTTTAATTTGGATTTTTAATTTTTTTTGCTTTTTTATGGCACACCGATTTCTGATTTTTAATATTCAACATATTTTCCCAATTAGAATTTTATAAAAATTTTAGATTTAGAATGTTAGAATTAAAATTTGCTGGTGTGTTTTATTAATAGCCTAAATATATAAATACATATATAAATATATAAATACAGATTTATAAGTACTGTAAATAATAAGTAAAGTTTACATTTTATGTGTATTTTCAAACCACTGGAAAATATGTTCATTTTTTGGCTTACAGGCTGATAAGATAATTTGATTTTACTGCTTTGGCCCATTCGAAGATTATGTTCCTAACAAAGTTACATATAATATAACTGTTTTAAAAAGTTAGGGTTAGGGTTAGAAAATCAGACCACAATATATTGCGTGTTGCTTAAACAAATACAACCAAGTTGTTTTGGGCTACCAGTCTGGGGAAAGAAAACATACAGGTGTCAGGGTTCTGACCGATGCCCTAATTAAATCATGAGCCTCAAGCCAAGCTTCAAAAGAAATCCAATTATTTATTAGGAGCTTCATGTCGGCATGAACCAAGTAAAGCCAACTCTGACCTCACTTAATTCGCGCCTTGGCTCTGACCCTGTTTCCCCTTTCCCCAAGGTGTGTCATCAGTCACATTCCCCAATGAAGCAATTTCGTGGGTTGTAGAAGTCACTCCCTCCGGTCACTGTGGGTCACCCTGGAGATGACCTTGACATTGCTGGCTGGAATGTGCTTTGTTTTGACTGAAATGCAAGTTCCTCGATGCAGCTGCGAGGCTTGATTCCCCATCCCCCTGCCTATGGCAACTCGAGAGCAGGTCAGGAATGCTTTGCGAGTTGACATTTCTCTTTTGTTGTGTGAACTGGGGTAAAACAAAAATTTTCTTCCACATAGAACAATTCTACAATAGATGGCTGTCATGAAGACATATAAATATTAAGAATCCTTCTTACTTTATAGCAATGATTACTGTTCTCAGAATCTATAGAGAGCAACTTCCTGTGGCACAATCATACATGGTATTTCTGTCTGCCTAATGTAACCTGATCGACTGTAAGGATTTGTTTAATAAAATCCTTAGACATTTTTGAATAAAATGTCTTCCTGGTTATCATATCTTCCTCTGAACATATTCAATTTTGAATATATTTCTGGACTATATTATTTTCTGTTCTGTTTGTTTACAACAAACTGTCCTGTAAATCTAAAGATGCTTTCATGAATATTACTTGTAACAAGCACAGCATGAAATTACATAAATATAAAATGTGATCTGCTAGATCTAAAAATGTCATTTTTATAGGGTTTTTTTTTAATAGAAAGGTCTATGTTCTCTATATTAGAAAACAACTAATTGTTGTGTTCAGTGTGTTATAAGAACAAAACTGCACAGCTACCAGTTTCTGATATTATCACATGGTGCAAACAAGTGTAACACCATATTTCCACATACAGACATCTAGAATTAGTCTGTTTTTCCCCCCATTTTCTACACTATTATTTCATAACAATGCTTTTATTATTAAGACTTGTGTTAGATGCAAAAAAGATTTGGGTGTCTAGTGGAGTGTAAAATGCAAATAACCTAATAATAAATTCCAGTGTGAAAAAAGCAAATGCAACTCTAAACTTCAACAGTAATATTAATCATGAGAAATCATTGTTCCTCTCAGTTCGGCATTGGTGAAGCCACACATAGATATTGTAATCAGTTCTGGATACTCCGTTTTAGGAACAACTATGACAAACTGGAATATTCCCAGACCAATTAAAATTATAAGCGATAAGGAAAGACAGGGAGGGGAGGGGAGGGGAGAGGGTTGGAATCATTTGGTATAAAAACTTCAAATGTGATATTTCAAGAATTTGAAAGGCTTTCATGCAGAAGACTGGACAAAACTGCCTAGGGTTTTTCCAAAAGGTGGAATAATAGATTTAAATTAAAGGGAAATAGATTTTTATTGGGCAAGAAAAAATACTGAATGTAGGGATTATTCAAAAGTGGTATATTTTCATCAAAAGAAAGGTGTCAGATCCCTATAGCTCCCTATAGTGTCACTGCCATACAATTGACGGGGTTGAGGGGAGACCCCTGAATGTATCTTCTTCCTTTTACCCTTTGGCAGTTGCTATTTTATTACTTAAAAGTAATAAAATAGCAACTGCCAATTCTGGCGCCTGAAAGCCTTGGGATTTTCTCACCTTTCGGGGAATGTATTGTGGGGGGAGGCCATGTGGGTTGTTTCACTATGAAGCTAGTGGAAGATGACCCTGGGAATGCTGCCTTATCTATTTCTCAGGAAGGCTGTTGCAAGAACATCTTGACACCTGTGGATTGGCTGAAATCCACATCTGACCAGGGGAGGGGTTTCTAATGTCTTATTTCTAACTGTATTGCCTGAGGGGATTTAGAGTCTGCTTTGCCTTTGTTCTGCTATCACTTTCTACTCAATAAAAGAATCCTTTTGAAATACCCCGTTTCAAGAGTTCTACTTTCTTGAGTGGGAAGGAGAGGCAGGACCTTACATAAAGCAGACTCTGCAAAAACGGTCAACCCAAAGAAGCGGATTCTTTTTTTCTCACCCTACTGCGGGGATCTTGCAAAGCATGTTGGAGCAAAGCAGCAAGCACAGAGAAGCTGAGTACTGGGGGAGACGTCCACCCCCACCCAGCCAGAACCCTCCTTGTTGTACCAAGGGGCAGAGGGAGGCAACCCTGGAGAACCCAAAGAAGCCCCGCTGGTCGATTGGCATCGGGAAGAAGGACAGCTGGAATGGGAGAACCAGGGGTTGTCACTCTCACCCATGGCAGTTGGAAACCAGAGTGGAAACTGGAACTGGAAGCCCTCTCCGACCAGGAGGAATTTGCTGAGGAACCACTGAGGGAGGACTGACTGAAAAGGCACATCAGTCGCATAGTGCTGGAAACCCTGGAAAATCTTAACCTCCACGGGGAGCCAGACCGACAACCAAAAGGCGCTGAGCTGGCAGCAGCAGCAGACGAGGCCAGGGCAGCCACCCCCCCTGCGGAAGGGTTACAATGATGAATTAAGCGACGACCTTTACAATGCTTGCATGGCTAGAGGGGTGCCAAACTGCCTGCACGAATGGTACCTCACTGCCGAGGAGGCCGAGATCAACATGCCCAGAAACCAGTACCAAGCAGGGTGATTCTGGAAGAGATCCCCACCCTAAGGGAAGCGGGAGCCATTCAAAACACAAGCCATGTTTGCACCGAAACCATTTTGGTTTTATTAAAACTTTGCACCTGATTAAAAGACAATTCTGGTGGCCATCTTTGAAAAAGGACATAGAAAGCTATGTCACTAGCTGTCCTGTCTGTGCAGCCACAAAAAGACATCAAGGGAAAACCCCTGGACTTTTGCAAACAGTTGCTGAACTCTCAGCACCCTGAAGAGAGATTTCCATGGATTTCATTGTGGAACTGCCGGAGAGTGCTGGGAATACAGTTATCTGGGTCGTGACAGACCTGTTTTCTAAACAGGCCCATTTTATTCCCTGCCAGAAGATCCCAACTGCCAGAAGCCTGGCTAAATTGTTTCTTACACACATTTATTGTCTTCATGGAGCCCCACAATGAATAGTTTCTGACAGAGGGGTCCAATTCACTTCCAAATTTTGGAGGGCATTTCTAAGCTTACTTGGTACTGCCCAGGGCTTAAGCTCCTCCCACCATCCTTGCACTAACGGCTAATGTGAGAGAACTAACAGCATGCTAGAACGATACCTCAGGTGCTTTATTAATTACCAGCAGGACAACTGGTCTGACCTCCTACCATTTGCAGAGGTGGCATTCAACAACTCTGTACACTCAAGTACGGGATTCACCCCCTTTAAAGTAGCAACTGGCTTAGATTTTAGCCCAATGCCAGAACTCCCCACAGAAGTATCCACCATCCCCTCATTAAAAGAGTGGATGGATAACCTTCAAAACACCTGGCCTGTTGTTAGATTGGCTCTAAAAGAAGCCAGAAAAGCTTTCAAATAACAAGCCAACAAAAAACAAATGGATCCAAAACCATTCAAAATAGGAGACAAGGTATACTTATCCACTAAGTTCCTCCAATCATTACAACCTTCAAAAAAGCTGGGACCCAAATTCATTGGGCCATTTCCAATCACTAGAATAATCAACCCAATGACAGTGGAATTGCTCCTTCCCAAAACACTTAGACAGGTGCACTCTGTTTTTCATGTTAGTTTACTTAAAACGGAGATCACTTCCCACCTTTGACCACAGGTGCAAACACCACCTACCCTCATCATGGTTGAAGGGGAACAACACTTTGAGATCAAAGAGATCCTTGACTCCAGGCTTCATAGGGGAAAGATCCAATACCTTGTCCAATGGAAACACTTACCCTCTTCCCAAAATGAATGGATAGATAAAAAACATGTAATCGCTCCTACGCTCCTGAAAATATTCCACTCTCAATAACCTACTGATGTACTGACAAACCCTGTTGATGTACTATAATCCTTCTTTTTTTTCTTCTCTTTTCCAGGTGAACCTTTCCTTTTTCTAAGCAGGGCAGAATGTCAGATCCCTATAGCTCCCTATAGTGACACTGCCATACAATTGAGGTGGGGTGAGGGGAGACACCTGAATATATCTTCTTCCTTTTACCCTTTGGCAGTTGCTATTTTATTACTTTTATCCTGGTGCCTGAAAGCCTTGGGATTTTCTCACCTTTTGGGGAATGTATTGCGGGGGGGGGAGGCCATCTGGGTTGTTTCACTATGAAGCTAGTGGAAGATGACCCTGGGAATGCTGCCTTATCTATTTCTCAGGAACGCCGTTGCAACAACATCTTGACACCTGTGGATTGGCTGAAATCCACATCTGACCAGCAGAGTGGTTTCTAATGTCTTATTTCTAACTGTATTGCCTGAGGGGATTTAGAGTCTGCTTTGCCTTTGTTCTGCTATCACTTTCTACTCAATAAAAGAATCCTTTTTAAATATGCTGTTTCAAGAGTTCTACTTTCTTGAGCGGGAAGGAGAGGCAGGACCTTACAAATTACTCTATGGAAGTGTGAAGGTTAGGTGGTAAACAAGTGTGGTGTACTGATTAAAGAGTTGGATTATGATTAGGGATACCTAGGTTCAAATTCATCCTCAAATATGGAGCTCATCAGATATCTTTAGGCCTGTAAGGTCTTGCCTCTCCAATCTTCCCAAGAAAGCAGGACTCTTGAAACCGCAGTTGTTCCAAAAGGAGCTTTTATTGAAAGGTTTGTCATAACAAGAGATCTAGGCAAGAACTGAA
>QLTV01000566.1:550516-560537 GCA_003457575.1 Thermophis baileyi
CAAAAAAACGGGAAGTCCACCTGAAAGAAAACAAAAGAGGGAAGGGAAACATAAAATCAATGAGGTTTGTCAGGGTACAATTGATGAAATATACGTACTAATTTAGAGGCATGCACATGATTTTTGTGAACCCATTCATTGTGTGAGAAGGGGAGGTGTTTCCAAGCCACCAGGTACTGAGTGGTCTTGTGGAATTTCCTAGAGTCAAGCATTTCCTGAACCTCAAAATATTGTTCACCCTCTACCATAATAGGGGGCGGAACAGGGGTAGTAGCCGGATGAAGTTCAGAGGTGACTTCAGGCTTCAATAAGTTACAATGGAAAATGGGGTGGACTTGCCGTAATGACTTAGGGAGCTGTAATTCCACCATGACAGGGTTAATAATAAAAACTATGAGGAAAGGCCCAATATATTTAGAACCCAACTTTTTAGACTGCTGCAAAGATTTTAGAAACTTGGTGGAAAGTTAACTTTGTCCCCCACTTTATAAAGTTTAGGTTCTGTTCGTTTCTTGTCTGCTTGTGCTTTATAGGCAGCCTTGGCTTCATTCAAGGCTTTGCGGACCACCGGCCAAATGGTTTGCAAATTACTGATCCACTGTTCCAAGGAGGGTATATCTGGTTCATGTGAGGGTAACTCAGGCATAGCATTAAATTCTTGCCCTGTGGCCACTCTGAAAGGGGTAAAACCTGTGCTAGCGTGAACTGCATTATTATAGGCTATTTCTGCAAAAGGCAGTAGTTCGGTCCAGTTGTCCTGCTGGTAATTAATAAAACAGCGCAGGTACTGTTCCAGAACTGAGTTTGTTCATTCTATAGCCCCGTTTGTCTGTGGATGATGACTAGAACTAAGTCCTTGCTCGGTCCCAAGTAGATTAAAAAAAGCTTTCCAGAACTTGGACGTGAATCGGACCCCCCTGTCCGAAATAATACGTCATAGGGCCCCATGCAAGCAGTAAATGTGGACCAAAAGCAGTTTAGCCAAGACTTTAGCCATAGGGATCTTTTGGCATGGGATGAAATGAACCTGTTTTGAGAAAAGATCTGTGACAACCCAGATCTCGGGCAATTCAACGATGAAATCCATGGAGATCTCTCTCCATGGTGCTGAAGGGTCGGCCACCAGCTGCAGTAGACCGGGGGGGTTTTCCCCTGCCTGCATTTAGTGGCAGCGCAAATGGGGCAGCTTGCTACATAACTTTCTATGTCCTTTTTTAATGAGGACCACCAGAATTGCCGTTTCAGTAAATGTAATGTTTTTACAAAACCAAAGTGACCAGCTAATTTGGAGTCATGACAAGCTTGCATAGTTCTCTGCCTTTCCCTAGCTGTGACATACAGCTTATTTTCCACCCAAGCTAACCCCTCTTTTATTATGCAAGTATGTTCATTTGCACTAAACCACTCATCCGTTTCTATGGCTTTTTTGAAATCTGTGGCATTGTCTAAGGTGGACGGGTCGTTCTTCACCTGAGAGCGTGTGACGACCTTAGCTGCTAATTGGGAGGTTGGGATCATGGGTTTAATTACTTCCGCCTTGACACTGTTGTATTGCAGTAGTTTAGACAAGGCATCTGCAAAAAAGTTTTTCCCTCACGGTAAATCCTTCAAAGTGAAATTAAAGCGTTGGAAGTACTGTGCCCACCGGACTTGTTTTGGAGACATTTTCCACGGGGTTTTGAGTGCTTCCAAGTTCTTGTGGTATTGAAAGGGTTTTTTACTTCCTTCCAAGAAATGTCTCCAAGTTAGGAGTGCCCACCTAACTGCAATAGCCTCCTTTTCCCATATTGCCCATCTCTGTTCAGTTTCACTTAACTTCCTAGAGGTGTATGCACATGGTTGTAATTTGCCTTCTTCATTCTCTTGGAGTAAAACAGCACCGACTGCCACATCATTGGCATCGGCCTGGATTACAAATGGTTTCTCTGGGTCTGGGTGGTTTAATACAGGTTCAGCCGAAAAGAGTTTTTTTTTCAGTTTTTCAAATGTCGCTTGGCAGTCCATAGTCCAATTCAGTGGTTGGCTAGGTTTCAGTTTATCTACCCCCTTGGTTTTTAACAGATTTGTAATTGGCAATGCTATTTGGGCAAAAGAGAGGATAAACTGCCTATAAAAGTTTGTGAACCCCAGGAAGCTCTGCAATTGTTTGTGAGTACGGGAGGTTTCCCATTCAAGGACTCCTCTGACTTTTGCGGGGTCCATTTCCACCCCCTGGTGAGAGATTCTGTACCCTAGGTAATCTATCTTATCTTGGTGAAAATCACATATGGAGAGTTTGAAAAACAACTTAGCTGCCCTTAATTTCTTCAAAACCTCCCACACCAATTTAACTTGTTGAGTCTTAGTTTCAGTATAAATCAATATATCATCAAGATAAACCAAAACTCCCTTATACAAGTGCTCATGCAGCACCTCATTAATTAGCTGCATGAAAATGACGGGAGCCCCGTGGAGTCCGAATGGCAAAACCTTGAACTGAAAACATCCTAGTGGACAATTAAATGTTATTTTCCATTCATCCCCTTCTCGGATCCTGATCTGGTAATAAGCCTCCCGCAAGTCTAGTTTAGAAAAAATTCTCCCCTTTGCCAGATGGGCCAGCATGTCCTTCATTAAGGGTAGGGGATAAAGATTTGCAAATAGCATTTAAATTCCTGCAATCCACACATAAACGTAACGAGCCATCCTTCTTCTCCCAGAACAGGATGGGGGTGGCCACCTTGGGTCTCGCCATTCGGTGAACCCACGCTCGAGGCTTTTGTCTATGAATTGCCACAATTCATCAAGTTCCTGGGGAGTCATAGCATAAAGTTTTGGCTTAAGTAGTTTGGCCCCCAGTAAAATCTAGATGGCACAATCCGTAGACCTATGGGGGAGGGGGAAGTTCATTTGAGGCTGCTTTGTTGAAAACATCCATCAAATCCTGGTATTCCCTGGGGATGCCCAGTAGGGGTCCATTCACCACAGCCACAGCTACCTCCTCACTCTACGGTATTTCAGTCTGGTGGGGTTCCTCGTTCCAAATTAATTCATCATTAGGGAACTGGAGGGTCCCCTCCATCCAGTCCACCCTTGGGTTCCACTTCTTTAACCAGGTTAGCCCCAGAATTAGGGCCCAGTCCATCCCTGGTGTCACAATGAAAGCAATGGTTTCGGAGTGGTTGTTGTGACCCAGCGCGGCAAACCCCCAGAAAGCGACACACACACACACACTGTTATTTAAAAAAAAGGCTTTAATACTAATAACTGCTAATTATAGAATACTAATTAGAATACTAATTCTTTGCCAAAGTGTTTGTTTTCAATCACAGAACACTTTTGCTGGGTTTTCTAATATTTTTTTCTTAAGCTACGAAGTTCAAATGGCAGCCAATACAAACAAATTGTCTCCAGCAAGAGTGTGTGGTGTGATCAAACCTTATATAGTCTTAGGGCGTGGCCCCTCTGCCTGCAAGTTTACCTTTGAAGAGACCTCCTTCTACACAGCCACTCTTGCCGGCTAGCTGCCCTGCGTGCTCTGGCATCAATCAGAGGCTCCTCCTCTTCACTGGAGTCACTGAACTCCTGCTGAGGAGGTGCAGAAGGCCCTGATTGAGCATCGTCCTCTGGCCCTGCTTCCTCTTCGGTCTCGAACTCCGGTGCTGGAGCTACAGACCGCTCTTGCCACCCTATGGACTGTTCCTGTTCGTCCGGATCCATGAGCAGCTGCACAGGACGGGGGCAAGCCACAACAGTGGTTCAGTGGCAAACATGGCCAGGGAACCCCCTGCAATGGACCCATCAAGTTGGCAGAATGAGACTGGGGTGTTAGTGGCCTTAGTTGAATGCCCAGTTCCCCGACCAGAGTCGGGCTTATTCGGTTCTTGTGCACCCCGAATCTAGCAATGCCTTAAGTCTCATTTTTCTCCCCATTACCGGAATTAACAGTTCTATAGGGGTTGTAAAGGGTTCAACAACCCCACTCACCAAAGGATCTTTGTAGTTGCTCTATGACTGACTGGGTTCCTCCACCAGAGGGGTCGGAGTTCCTCACACCATAATTGATTCTGGCAGGAACTCACCGACCACATGGGTCTTCAGGGTGAAGAGCCGAGGTGGCGCAGTGGTTAGAGTGCCGTACTGCAGGCTACTTCAGCTGACTGCTAGCTGCAGTTCAGCAGTTCAAATCTCACTGGCTCAAGGTTGACTCAGCCTTCCATCCTTCCGAGGTGGGTAAAATGAGGACCCAGATTGTTGGGGGCAATATGCTGACTCTGTGAACCGCTTAGAGAGGGCTGTAAAGCACTGTAAAGTGGTATATAAGTCTAAGTGCTATTGCTATTGCTATATCTTTGGAACACGGTGGTGGCTTTGAGGGTTTCTGTTCGACGTGTTTCTCTCCCTTTCGGGTGGACATTCTCACATGACACTCATTTGCATGGTGACCTTCCTTCCTGGAATGGAAGCAGGTGGCTGAGCATGGCGGGGCAGAGCGAGGTTTGGTTTCCTCCCTTATCCCTTCCGGCAGGGATCTCTTTCAGGAGCGGTTTGCATGGTACTGGTTTCGAGCTTGGTCGATTTCCGCTTCCTCAGCCAAGACACACCAGCTGTGCAGGCGGATTGGGGCTCCACGCGCAATGCAGGCATTGTACAGGTCATCGTTTAAACCATCTTTGAACCAACTCACGAGTATTTCCTCTGGCCAATCTACGTGGCAAGTCAGATCACAAAACTCTTCGATGTACTTGGTGACTGGACAGCATCCCTGTCTGATGTGCCTTATGTGGTCTCTATCCTTGCCATCGGCTAGGGTGTCCTCAAATCTCCATCTCAGGGCTGTCATGAAATGGTTGAATTTGTGGAGCTCCAGTGCTTCAGCATTATGGAGGCTCACCATCCAATGTGCAGCTGATCCTTCTAGAGTCAGGGTGACAACCATGACTTTGGTGCCTTCTGTAGGGAGATCCCTCTAGTAATGGAAAAATATTTTCCTTAATACAAATGAAAAGTGATACCTCAGCCTATGGGTAACATACATTAACACTTATCTATTAGGTTGCTATTCAAATATGTGAATGCAGGTAGAGCTCAACTTACAACCATTCATTTAGTGACCATTTGAAGTTACAGTGGCATTAAAAAAAGTGAATTATTACTGGTTTACAACTCTTGCAGTGTCCTCAGGGTCAGAATATCAAACTATGGGCACTTGGCAACTTGCATTTGTGACAGTTATATTGTCCCAGAGTCATGTGATCATCTTTTGTAACCTTTCCACCTGACTTCTGACAAGCAAAGTCAATGGGGCAAGCCACATTTGCTTAACAAACACATAATTCCCTTAACAACTACAATGATTTGCTTAACAACTGTGCCAAAAAAGCTACTATATTTTTATTTTTAGAACATTTTGGAAAAGGCTTTGATAGCTTAATAGCTCTGAAACAATTTTGGTAGATTCCAATTAATTAAACCTGTACATTATTTTAAATATTTCCTTCAGGTTTGAATACTATGTGTTGGACTAACCAAAATGTTTTTGTAACTTACTCCTAGTATCTTGAAGAAGCATCCTTTTTGTATATGCAAGAATGTATGAAGCTGCTATTATCAAGCTGATGCTTTCTGGATGTATATAGATTGCAACATGTTGGGATTGATTGGAATTGAATCTTCAGCACATTTATATGTCGGAAAGGACTGTTATATTTTATAACAGCACCTTAAAATGATACATATTTGACTCATCTGAAATGAGTGAGTTTTCCAAAGACATTTTGGTTTGTGGAGAAAAATCTTCTTAAATCACTTGCTTCAGTATTCTGAAAGCTGGATGACAAGTGACATATACTAAAAATGACAAATATGAGACTCACAGAGGGTATGAAGAAATAATTATGACATTTAGACTTTCAAGGGGAAAAAATGAAATATATGATCAGAATTGTTTTCAGTGTTTGGCATAAATGTGTGGAATCTTGTTTAGAATTCTAAAGTGTATCTAAGAAAGGTGAATATCATGTATTTATTTACCGTATTTTTCAGACTATAAGACGCACCTGACTATAAGACGCACTTAGGTTTTAGAGGAGGAAAACAAGAAAAAAATATTCTGAACCAAATGGTGTAGTAATATATTTAATAAAATATAGCAGAATAATATTTCAACCATGTAAAGTCAACAGTTTTAAGTTGGGAAACGGGCCATTTCTGGCCTCTGGAGGGCCTCCGGCAGGGTGGGGAAGGCCATTTTTGCCCTCCCCAGGCTCCTAGAAAGGCTCTGAAGCCTGGGGAGAGCAAAAAATGGGCCTTCCCCACCCCCTCCGGAGGCTGGAAACATCCTGTTTCCCGACTCCCAGTGGGCCCAGAAGGCCCGAAAATCAGCTGGCCGGCGCGTGCATGCGCGCCGGACCTCAGCTCGCATGCTCACTGATATGGCTCCATGTGCCACTTGTGGCACGCGTGCCATAGGTTCGCCATCACAGCCGTATACAGTACATGCCACACTAGCTCATCACACCCCTGCCCTAAACTAACAATAGCAAGCTGAGAATTTTAAGACATTTGGGCGGCAGGTGGGACAGCAGGTGGTGGTGGAGCAGCAGGTGGCGGTGGGGCAGCAGGCCCGGCAGGGTGGCAGGTGGGGTGGCAGGCGACGGCGGGGCAGCAGGCGGCGGTGTGGCAGGCCAGGCGGGGCGGCGGTGTGGCAGGCCAGGCAGTGTGGCAGTCCAGGCGGCGGTGTGGCAGGCAGTGGCGGTGGGGCAGCCGGAGGCGGGGCGTCCTCGGCAAACTGCTTGATGAACAGGGCAGGCAGTGGTGGGATTATTATTATTATTATTTATTAAATTTGTATGCCGCCCAACTCCCAAGGGACTCTGGACGGCTCACAACAATATAAAAAACTATTAAAAGAAAACTTAATAAAAACATTTAAAAACAGTTAAAAACTCATACACACATTCACACGGGATCAGCTGATTCTCCACACAACTTTAACAAATGGTTCGGCTGAAACGGCTGAATCCCACCTCTCCAATTGGCTGTTGGATCGGCCTCCCAGAATACCGCCTATCAGCTGCCTGTTGCGTTGCCACACCAACTCCCTCCCCCATCCCCTCAGGTATGGCTGATGCAACATTTGATGTATAAGACGCACTGAAATTTTCACCCACTTTTAGGGGGCGGGGAAGGTGCGTCTTATACTCCGAAAAATACGGTATTTGAAGCAGCAAATTGGGAATTTGGAAAGCAATTAAAACCTGGTTATTGGTTTATGATTCCTCAGTATATGATTATTTTAATGTATATTGTTTTGTTGTTGACTTTTTCCAGTATTTTAACATCGTTGTATATCACAGAATTGTAAATAGCTCAGTGTTGGTTGAAGTTTGGATCAGTATATAAGCCTAACGAGCAATAAAGAAATAAATAATAAAGTTCAGAATAAAACAACAGCAGTAAAGAAAATGATTGGACAATAAAATATGATATAAAATAAAGTAATCTATACAAGGGGCCACATATATACCAAGTGATAGTGTAGTTTATTTAGTTTAGATCTGCACTGTATTAATCTAGTGATGGTTTATACCTGGGCATTTTTTTGTCCTGGGAACTACAAAGGGATTGTTAATGACATTCTGTCCTTGGGGCAGATGGATCTAAAACTTTCTGTGTTTACTTTATGTTTTGAAATGGGAGGGTTTAAGAGTGACGTATCTTCCCAAATACTAAAACAAAGCAACACAAAAATGCTACTTATTGGCGGGATTGAAGGCAATTATATCTAGAATCGATTCTGACCTGTGATCTCTGAGAAGTGGATAGGGTCATGGCTCCTTAAGCAATTAGGAGAAATGGTGGCAGACCAGGGGTGGGTTCCTCCCGGTTCGGACCGGTTCATCCACACCGGTAGCGGCCCGCTGGTGACGTCACAATGATGTCACCGAACCAGATCGGTCGGTGCCGGTCTGTGGGCGCCGCCATCTTTTTTTTTTTTGAATTTTTTTTGAATTTTTTTTTTTTTAAAAAAAAATTTTTTGGAAATTTTTTTTTGTATTTTTTCGGGGTTTTTTTTTTCTTCTTCGCATGGGCAGAAGCCGAGTTTTCAGGACTTTGCCGCCACTCCCCAGGCTTGCGTAGAAGGAGAAGCCTGCCTGCGCTCTAGGTAGTTTCTCCCGCAGCGTTTTCCGGACTGGGAAGACCCAAAGCAGCAACTCCTTACTGTGTGCTTTCCCGGGGCCCCGAGGGCCGCCCTCCTGGAGTGCCGCTGCCGCCGCTCTGGAACCTTCCTTCTGCCACCACTGCGGCTGGAGCTCTCATCAGGATCAAAGGCAGGCAAGCATGTCGGGGCCGAGAGGGGCGGCGGTGGGGCATCCTGGAACTCCCGGGGAGTTTCCCTGCACGGGTTTGGGCGGCGGGGCGGGGGTTTGAAAAATGAGCTCCAAGCAGTTCTCTCCCCCCCCCGCTAGCAAAAGCCGCCCAGGAAAAAACTCAGGAGTTCGGGGCAGCTTGGAACTCCTGGGAAGTTTCCCTGCACGGGTTTGGGTGGCGGGGGTGTGAAAAGCAAGCTGCCTCTCGCTTGCTCTCTCTCTCTCTCTCCAAGGAACGCGACGGAGCTACAAGTGTCAGGTAGGACGCACGTCTCGCAGCCCGCCCCGCCCCACCCTACCTGCCACCGCCAAATTGCATCCCACCGTGAGACGCGCGTCCTACCTGGGACTTGTAGCTCCGTCGCGTTCCTCGGTGTTGTGTCCACTGACCCTCCCCCACCTCCGGCTCTCGAGCAAAGCAGGAGGGGGAAGAAACTCTCATGGGCTGCCTGAGGCAAAGCACCTGCCTTTCCTCCTTCCTTCCCTCCCCCCTCTCTCAGCAGGGGGTGGAAGAGTGCACGTAAGACACAGCACCAGGACACGGAACCTTTTGGCTTCACGCTGCACGCAAGAAAGCTTTCTCTCTTCCAAACTCCGCCAGAAATGAGTCTTCGTGAGACTCATCGCACCTGCGCAGCCTCTTGGAGCGAAAGGGAAAAAAGAGTTCTTGCATGCAGCATGCAGCATGCAGCATGCAGCCAAAAGGTTCCTTGTCCTGGTGCTGTGTCTTACATGCACTCTCTATCTGAGGCGGGAGGGAGTTTTGCTCCCGGACAACTGTGTGTCAAAGGATTGGACTTTGAGATACCAAATCAGTGGCAGGATTCAGAGGCTGCTTCTTTCTTGGCAAAGCACCTGCCTTTCCTCCTTCCTTCCTTCCCTCCCCCCCTTCTCTCTCTCTCGGCAGGGGGGGGGAAGAATGCACATAAGACACAGCATCAGAACAAGGAACCTTTTTTGGCTGCACGCTGCACGCAAGAAATCTTTCTCTCTTCCAAACTCCACCAGAAATGAGGCTTCCTGAGACTCATCGTGCCTGAGCAGCCTCTTGGAGTGAAAGGGGAGAAAGATTTCTTGCATGCAGCATGCAGCCAAAAGGTTGCTTGTCCCGGTGCTGTGTCTTACGTGCACTCTCCCCCCCGCCACCCGAGAGGCTTAATCGCCAGCTGCTTCTGCTCAGCGGGGATGGCTGAGGCGCTGCGGGTGTTGCTGCTGCCCTCACTGCCGCCACCTACGGAGGCCCCGGCGGGTCCCCTGCAGGCCAAGCTCAACTGCGGGCAGAGAGCACTGGCTGTGCCTGGGCCGGCCGAGCTGTGTCTGTCGGGAGGGAAAGAGAGAGAAAGGGGGAGAAAGGGGGGAAGAAAGAGAGAAAGAGGGTGGGAGGGAAAAAGAGGAGGGGGAAGAGAAATGGGGAGGGAGAAGGGGGGGGAGGAGAAATAGGGAGGGGGAGGGGGGGGAAGAGAAAGGGTGTGAGCCCTACGGAGGGGTCCCCTGCAGGCCAAGCTCAACTGCGGGCAGAGAGCACTGGCTGTGCCTGGGCCGGCCGAGCTGTGTCTGTCGGGAGGGAAAGAGAGAGAAAGGGGGAGAAAGGGGGGAAGAAAGAGAGAAAGAGAGAGGGAAAGAGAGGAAGGGGAAGAGAAAGAGGGGAATAGAATGGAATGGAATGGAAT
>QLTV01000567.1:10101-68168 GCA_003457575.1 Thermophis baileyi
ACAATATTGAAAAGTAATTATAATTTCCCCATTCCCCAAGTGCTTAAGTAACCCATCTGTGGTTATTTTGGAGTCAGGCAGTCTCTAAATCTAATAAATCAGTTAATCAACCCAAGTCACAACATCACAAAATGAGTGGTTGATCATATTAGAATTCCAGAAAGACAGTGACTAATAAGGATGGCTGGAAAAGAAATAGGTCAAGAAGCCAGATATCCAAAAGACAAATGAGATTCCAAATCTGAAAATTCTAAATGTAATACCGTAGATGTACAGTGTAAAAGTTAATAGAAGAATAATAATAGCAAATATTCCTAAAGCAATGTACCGTATTTTTCGGAGTATAGGATGCACTCTCCCCCCCAAAAAAAAGTGGGTAGAAAAGTCGGTGCGTCTTATACAGCGAATATTGTGGCAGGGGGAGGGGGTTGGTGAGGCGCCAATCAGCTGTTCTAGAATGGGCCGCAGCAGCGGTGGCAAACGGGCCACGCCGGCGAATGGTCCACACTGAATGGGCCGCACCGTACAGGCCGCAGTGGCAAATGGGCTGCAGCAAATGGGCCACAGCAAACGGGCGTCGGCGGTGAACGGGCCATGGTGAACAGATAAATACCGGATGGATGCTGGGAGGCAGAGGCAGAATTTTTTTCTTGTTTTTCTCCCCAAAAGCTAGGTGCGTCTTATAGTGCAGAGCGTCTTATAGTCTGAAAAATACAGTATATCCTGGTGATACAACATAGAACGGAAATGGTTTCATGTTTGGAGACAAGGATTGTTTACATTTTGGGAATATTGGCTGATGTGTGTCATCTTTCCAGGAAGGAAACATTTCAGAGGAATAAATTCTCTGGTAAATGTACCAAATGGATCACTTTATTAAAGGCATGATACATAAATCAGAAGAGGCACAAAAGAGAGATCCATAGTTCACAAGATCCAAGAAATTCCACATAGATAGATTGGCTTGTTTGTTTGATCTTTGTAACATTTGCCTGCCAAAATAATCCCGTATGATGAACAAAGGCTATTCCTTCAATCAATCTTCTCAGTGTATTTTTTCAGCAAAGATTTGTGTGGCCCCATAATTCTATTGTTAAAATACTTTCTTAATTTTATGCTGTAAATTTGCTTGGCTTCATTCTTTCAGTAGGGATATTAAACATTCCTCCTCCCTCTTTTGCAGGATACCTTTGGCTATCTAGGTACACATTAACTAATTATGGAGTTTATTCTGAAGAAAACTACTTAAATTTGATGGGAACATCTCTTTAAGTACTTTTAAAAAAAGAATAGTCAGCTCATTTTTTAAAATTGTAGTACCATTAAAAATAGAATCCTCCCAAGTAGAACCAAATACTGTAGGTTTCCTCCCAACATACCCACACATACACACTGTATATGCATAATTACGCATAATATTATGCATAATGTTTTAATATCTAAGGGGCTGCCACAAAGAAGAGGGGGTCAACCTATTCTCCAAAGCACTTGAAGTCAGGACAAGAAGCAATGGATGGAAAGTAATCAAGGACGAAACCAACCTAGAACTAAGGAGAAATTTCCTGACAGTGAGAACATTTAATCAGTGGAGCAACTTGTCTCCAGAAATTGTGGGTGCCACAAAACTGGATGTTTTAAAGAAGACATTGGACAACTATTCATCTGAAATGGTAAAAGGTTTCCTGAGCAGAGGGTTGGACTAAAATACCTCCATGGTCCCTTCCAATTCTGTTATTCTGTTATAGAAAAGCCTCTAAGAAGTGGTACTTTAGGAAAATGATAATGTATAATGTATGTATCATTATACATACATGTATGTATCATATACATTAATGTATAATGATACATTGATACATAATGAAAATGATAATGATAATGTATTGGTTTATAATTTGATGATCAAGAGGCCCTTCCATCAATACATGGATTTTTATATTCTAACTAATTGCAAAAACAAAGGACAAAAATTTTCATGAACTAGTTTCTGTAGAAAATGTTTACCTATGTTTTGTATCTGTTCACCTGTTTAACAGAAACATCACGTAATAGCATATACTTTGCTTGTTCATTTAATTAAAAAATTAAAATGATAATATCTCATTAAGTATTTTCTTACCATTCTAAATTATACTTCAAACATTTTGTTCTACATTCTACATTTATTTTCAGAATCAGAGAGAGAAAGAATAGTAATGCAAGACTATGGAGAACATAAATCTTTAACAGTTGGGCTTCATCCATTAAAAATATCATATTTTGTTTTCCTATTAATAAGACACACTGTACAGTAGAGATAATGAAACATTTTGAATAAGGATACTCTATGTTGATCTGAGGAAGGGAGCATAAGTTTGCAATGAAGCCATCCTTCTGGAAGTCTCATATCTTGCTTCCATTCTGGCTGTAATCAGAGAGTGTAATTTATTTAGAAAAAATAATAATCTGTATCACTTACTAACACCATCAACAGCAGCTTGTTATAATTATTTTTCATTAAAATATTTGGTGTTTGGATTTCCAAGTACATTTAATTGTGCATTAAACTGAAGGCCAAACCTTTAATAAGTGTTTCTTCATAAAGGAGAGTAAATTTGTAATCCTTCTTAAAAATCCCTACTGTCCAGAAATTTTGTAGTTTTGGTTTTTTTTCCCCTCTTTTTATATATGGTGAAAAAAATGCACATGCTTAGCAATTTCTTACATTCTTATTGCTTTAATAATGGCTAGAACTTAGATGATAGGGCCATAATAATAAATGGGGAAACAACAGAAAAAGTGAATATATATAAAGGGGTCAGACAAAGATGCCCGTTATCACCATTATTATTTATACTGTCTTTAGAAATCTTATTGAATCAAATTAGAGGGAATCAAGAAGTAAAGGAGTTGAAAATTAGGAAAGAGGAATATAAATTACAGGCATTCGCGGACGACATGGTGTTTAGAGTCGAGGACCAGGGGTGGGTTCCTCCCGGTTCGGACTGGATCACCAGAACCGTTAGCGACCCACTGGTGATGTCATGGATCCGGTTCGGTCGGTGCCGGTCCGTGGGCGCCGCCATCTTTTTTGGGGAATTTTTAGTGAATTTCTTTACTGTTTGGAAGGTTTTTCCTGTTCTGCCGCTTGAAAAAGGGCCCTCCCGCCCGCCCCTGCGTTTAAACTGACCTTTATTCCTTCTGCCAGAAGCACAGCTGATCAGCTCCTCAGCTGTGTTTCGGGCTGATTGAAGCTACTGAGTATGTGCGGAAGCCAAATTGCCCGAGGGAACGCGCGCGTGCGAGCGGAGGGAGCGCGCGCGCGCAAAACATCGCAATGCGAACCGGTGAGGAAGGTAAGTGGAACCCACCCCTGTCAAGGACCCTTTAAAATCAGGAAACTAAAGAATTACAAGAATTTGGAAAGGTTGCTGGTTTGAGAATAAACAAAAATAAAACAAAAATGATAACTAAAAATCTCACCCAAGATCAAAATAAAGAATTGGAAAAGATATTGGAATTTCAAATAACTAAAAAGGTAAAATATTTAGGGATTTGGTTAACCACAAAATGTTCTTCTATAAAAGAAGATAATTATATGAAATTACTAGTACAAACCTGGAAGGATTTGGAAAATTGGTCAAAGTTATAATTGACATTATTAGGAAGAATTTCTACTATTAAGATGAATATACTGCCTAAATTTCTATTTTTGTTTCAAACAATTCCAATAAAATTAAACAAAAGTTTTTTTGAAGAATTAAATAAAATAACCTTAAAATTTATTTGGCAGGGGGAAAAGGCCAGAATTAAATGCAAGCTGTTACAGGATGCTAGGCTAAGAGGGGGAATGGGTCTCCCGGATTGGGAATTATATTATCAAGCAGCTTCATTGACATGGATAAAAGAATGGGTGCTGTTAAGGAATAAAAGAATTCTAACGATTAAAGGGCATGACTTGCAACGAGGATGGCACACATTTCTTTTGGAAAGAAGAACCAAAGTACACAATTATTTTAAGAGACACCAAATAAGGGACGCACTAATAGAGAATTGGAAAAAAGTCAAACAAAAATTTTACATAAAGATGACAAGATGGACCTCAGCGATGGAAGCAGTGATTTACCCAAATTTGATTAATTTAGATAAAATAGTTACGTATGAAGAATTATTAGATAAACAAGGAAGATTAAAATCAAACCAAGAGTTACAAGGACAAGGAATCAAAATAGATTGGTGGCCCTATTTACAAATTCAAACTAAGTATAAAAAGGATTTAGAACAATTTGGCTTCCAGGACGAAAAAACAAAAATTGATAAAATATTAACAGGCACAGAAGAAAACTTGCTTACTAAATTTTATAATTCCGAATTTGACTTCTCTCCCCCCTGCCCCCCCCCTTGTCAAAAGCACCCTGGGAAGGTCGCAAATGGCGATCATGTGACACTGCAACAGTCATAAATATGTTCCTGTTGCCAAGCAGCCCAATTTTGATCACGTCACTAGGACGACACTGTGACAGCTGCAAGCCACTTTTTCAGTGCCGTAACTTCGAACAGTCGTTAAACGAATGGATCGTAAGTCGAGGATTATCTGTATTATTATTTACATTTTTACTGTGTTGGCCCAGGAAACTGGACCTGCCTGAGGTGCAGTGCCCAATGCAAACACACAATGAAGTGGGGATTACAAGAATTTATGCAGGTCGGCAGCGAGAATCATATTCGCACAGAATTGGAGAAAAGATAAGATCCCGTCAAGCGCTATTATTGTAAAAAAAGTCTTAGATTGTGCTGAAATGAGCAAACTAACTATGGAAATAAGAGAGAGGAAACAGGGTACTATAAAATCTGGGACAGGTGGTATGATTGGCTCGAAAAGAAAAGTAAAATTAATGTATAAATTAAGATAAGAATGAAATATCTTATAAAATGGAATAAGATAGAGGAAATGTGATAGATGTAACCGTAAACTTAAATGGTTGTTAAATAATGTATATAATGTATATAAAGTAAATAAGAGTATAAAACTATGGGATAATAGGTAATAGTGTATATATCAAATAGAAAAAGATAATAAGTGTTTAGGTATACAACAATAGCCAAAATTAGGGAAATATGGAATTAAGAAAGAAATTACAATGGCATAAAGCTGTATTAATGGAATTATATTTAATGTATATGTGGTGTATATGTTTGTTTTATATGTTGTAATGTTTGTTTACTTGTGTTTTTTTTAATTGGAAATTTGCAATAAAAAATATAGAAAAAGAAAAAGAAAAAAAGAAAGGGCCATAGGATATCATGCAGAACATTCCATAAGTTTGCAAATAGTTAATTTCTAATTGTTGACATATCACTATAAGGACCCAACACAATGTTACCTTTGTATATTATGGGTGCTGTGAAACTAACTTGTTACCCTTATTGTGCTTATTATTTAGATTTACAGCTGAGGCCCTAAATACGGCCCTCAATGCTTCTTGCACTTCTGTATTTCTGAGTGTATAAATGAAAGGATTTAACAAGGGGGTGACAATTGTATTCAATAAAGTAACTATTTTCGTCAGTTCTTGTGACTGCTGTTTGGAAGGTATGACATGAAGGAAAATGGTAGCACCGTACCATATAATCACCACTGTGAGGTGAGAAGAGCAAGTGGAGAAAGCTCGTTGACGTCCTTGAACTGATGCGATCCTTAAGATCGTAGCAATGATATAAATATAGGAAATCAAGGTAATCATGCAGGATCCCATAATGACAGTTGCAAAAAGAATAAGACAGACAAGTTCTACTGTGTAAGTGCTTGTGCAAGAGAGTACTATCCAAGGGTCAATGTCACAAAAGAAATGGTTGATGACATTGGAGTCACAGAAAGACAATTGAGATATAAAGAAGGCTGGAAACAAAATAATTAAGAAACCACATGTCCAACAACCAAATGCCATTTGTACAGACAGAGTTTTAGACATGATGATATTATAGTGTAAGGGGTAACAGATGGCCAAATAGTGATCATAAGCCATGGCAGCCAACAGGAAATATTCTGTACATCCCAGGGAGAAAACAATGTACATCTGTGTGAGACACCCTATGAATGAGATAGTTTGGGTCTGAGCAACAAGGATGGACAACATCTTAGGAATACAGGCTGATGTGTACCATATTTCCAGGAATGAAAGATTGCAGAGGAAGAAGTACATGGGTGTACGAAGCCTCTGAAAGTTCTTCACTAAAACTATGATAGATACATTTCCAATGATTGTAAGGAGATACGTAAAGAAAAAAGCCATAAAAAGAGAGATGCGGAGTTCACAGGATCCAGGGAAACCCAGAAGGATAAATTCCTTCACTCTTGAGCCATTTCCTTCTCTCATCAGTATCAGAGCATCTGCCTGTTAAAAATAACTTGAATAAAAATCTAGAGATTAGGAATGCCATAAAATGTTGTTTTAATATTTCTCTGAAAATATATATTTCTGATATATTAAATGCATATTAACACACAAATCTATGTTTACTATGTTTATACCATCTTTTAAATTTTAGTAGTACTTATGTAAGTAAAAGAAAAATGAAGATTTTGTTAAATAAGACAATTTATATACTGTATCCTAATGAAATACCTGCTTTAGGTAACTGGATGCTTTCAAAATGTAACAATGACTAACCAAATAAGATGGTAAAATGGGACTAATTTGTCAATTTTTTTCTTCACTTTTTGTATCTTTCAAATCTTATATTAATTTCATCCTTTTCTACATTAATGAACAGATTTGCTTTTTAAAAATTTAATGCAAAATATGCAAATTTTGCATATGCAGAAATTTCATTTCTGTATACATTTCTTTAATTTTTGCACAAACAGGTCTTCGTTTTGTTTTGTATTTTACAGCACTTTCCCCTAAAATCTAGCTATTTAGACATCATTTTCCTTATCTATGAATGTATATACAAATATTCTGAATATTGGAAAATATTTTCCACAAATTGAAAACATACTCCAAATTTCAACAAATTAACAAAAGAGTATCATTCTTTTATTTGCTTCTACATCCAATGATTACATTTATTCATTATAGCTATATTTCATATTTTTCCTACCTGGTCAACTAAGGAAGGTTTTCTTGAAATTTTACAACATAATGCAACTGTGTGCTATAATTATATGGATGGGTTTTTTACCCTGATTTATAGGACCTTCCTGATATACTATCTTCTTGTCAAATCTTCCATCAGAATTCCAAATCAGTTGTTTCTTTACTAGCAACTGTCTGAAATGAAAGTGAAGCATAAAAATACCTCTTTTGAGATTGTGTACATTATGAAGAGTTTAGAAAAGAACCATTTACAAAAATCCATCCCATAGATAATGAATCTTGAAAGAAATGAGTAAACTGGGGAAAAAAAATAAACACTGACTATTCAAAAGGCTTTGAATAAAATAATAAAAATAATTAAAGGAACCATGAAAAATTCCTAATCATTTTTTGTATGTCAGCTACAATTCAGTTTAAATTAAAATCCAAGATCAATGTCTACTCCATCACTGTTACCACTATTGCTGATACATCTACAAATATATCTTTTACTGCACATTATATTTACAACAACTGCTATTTTTCATTTCCCAAGCCCTTTATATAACATAAACACTCAATTATATTCATAGCTATACAATTTCCTTAAGTTTTATTATTTTTAGCTATCAATTCCTATTTACATTTATCAGAATTTAATCAGAGAATAACTTGGAAAAATCGTAACTTAATCCCTTGTAAATTTATTTTAGCATCCAAGCTTCTTTAAGAATATTTATTCCATTGCCAAGTTTCAAGGGACATGGCAAAACTTTTTAGTTACTCAGTAGTAGCTCATGCAGTAAGGGTTATGACATAAATAATTAAAATTAAATTAAATTAAAAATAATTTGTGATATCATCACACTTACCTTACTATTATTCTGATACAGTCAGTGAAGACCTTAGGCCACCATAACAATACTCTGTTTGCTATTTTAAAGGAGGAATATCCAGTAAGATAAAAGTAGGAGCTGTACGCATGCATGTGTGTTTGTGTATCTCCTACATGCATGTAATAGACATTTTCCAATGAAGTTGCTTAAAAAATCCACAACTCTCTAAAATAATATGCTTTCCTAAGCTATCAGGTTTGTTTCAAATACCATGCATTCCAAACTTTATATACATTTGTTATGAATCTTTCCTTTGATTTTAGGCCCCAGAATAAATGTGCATAATTTCAGTAAATGCAGCACTTGTTGATTCATAAATTAGTAAACCTTATGGGAAGTACTTTGTTTTAATGAGGCTTTGTCTGTGAAACTATGGCTTTTTTCCCCACAGGGGAAACTGGGTAATTTAGAAAATAGACCAAAATATATTATAATTTTATATTTTCACATGCAGTTTCAATAAAGAATTGCTATATTTAATTGCATTTGTCCATCTATAATCCACATCTGTAAGCCATGGATTCAAAAATTGCAAATAACATCATGAATAATTGGGGCCTCAGATTTATGAATTATTTAACTGAAATATTCCAAAGGGCAGAGATAAATTTTAATGATGTGCAATACTCATATTATCTTCAAAAATATAATTTATTCATACCTTTTCTATGGAAACACAATACAATCTGATAAATCAAAAATATCATTTTTGTAAGCTAGCCCAAATCTAAGATCTACTGAAATTTCTGATACCAAGATGAAACTATTTCCCCATTGTTTTGACATGATGGAGATCTCCAATTCTGTATCTATATATGATGTTGCCTTTCTTTTTTCTTTTCTTTTTCTGCCACTCTTTATTTACTTTTAAATCAAACACCCCATTTCTTAAATACTTCTATTTTGTTAAATAAAGGAAAAGGTTTTCTTTCCCAGTCATATCCAACTCTAGAGCATGGTGCTCTGTTTTTTGGATAACATTTTCTGTTATCATGTGGCCAGCATGACTGTATGCCAAAGGCACATGGAATGCTGTTACCTTCTACTTAAGTAGTACCTATTAATCTACTTGCATTTGCATGCTTCTGAACTGCTAGGTGGGTAGGAGCTGGGGCAAGGAATGGAGCTCACCCTGTTGAATGGTGCTTGGGTCTCAAACCCAGATTTCTGATAAACTCAGCATCTTTAACTGCTGACCCAGTGTGTAATATTTGTATTTATTTTGCATTTATTATTTGTATTTATTTAATTTATACACTTCTAAACTCCAAAAAATATTCTGAGTGTCTTACAAGTGAAAACCAGCATGTTAAAAGAAAATAAAGAAGAGCAATTTACACAATCAAAACCAAAAACAAGCAAAGGAAAGTGAAAAAGAGAAATCCACAATCACTCTCTCTCCAAAGCCAGGGGACCAATCAGATCTTCAACTATTTCCTGAACAGTAGAATCATAGTAGCCACATGAACCTCTTGATTCTAGATGCCAGAAATTTCAACAGTGTGGATATGTTTCTTGGATCCCATAGGATGACATTCTTTAATTGACTGGACTTGGAGTGCTCTAACTCTGCTGTACTGGACTAGACGGAAAACACAGTGGGAGGTCTTCAGATACTCAGATCATCTTGAACAGTGCCCATGAATAATCCTCATTGGTTTCTTTCACACAAAGCACATAGGGCAGCAAGCTTCTTCCAATGAATCCTATCCATGGAAGAGTCTTAGGCATCTTCCCATTTGATGTCCACTGACTGTAGGTCATCTTTTAACATTTGATACCAAGTTTTACATGGCCTACTTTGCCTTTGTTTTCCATTTGGTGGCTCCCAACAGACAGCTTTTTTGGGTATAATGTTTTGGCAAGAGAACAATATGGCCAGCTAGATGCATTCACTGTTCTATCAGAATTGCCTGCAATTTACTGGATAAAAATATTATAATTTTCCCCATTCCCAAGTAATGTAACAATCAGTAGTCTTGAAAGGCACAACACTACTACAGGTGGATGATTTTTTTTAAAATGACATTTAAAATTATACTTTATCTCAGAATTAAATGTGTCTTTCATGCGGTTTGGTTGGGAATAGGGTATGTGTCCTTATAACTACTCCCTGCATTGCTAAAGTGAAGACAATTTAGGGACCAAATTCTTGTACCACCAAAAATTGTGTAATAATTGTTGAACTGATCTTATAAATAATTTGTTTTTGAACTATATTCATTTTTACAACTTAAATGGCCAGCTAGATGCATTCAATGTTCCATCAAAATAGCCTGCAACTTAATGGATCTACTTCACCACAAAATTTCTTCATTGGTGACATAGTTGTGTCAAGTGACACTCAAAACGTATGATACAGTACAAGTGAAACTCAAAATGTATGATACAATGTTGAATGGTGCTTGGGTCTTGAACCCAAATTTCTAACAAGCTCAGCATCTTTAACTGCTGAGCCATTGTGCCACCTTTGTTAAATAAGTGTATAATCTAATTGTATGGTTCCTAGGCCGTGAATGACCATGTATATACTTTCAAGAGGCCCAGGTACAAAAAGGTATTTGGTTATGTTAGGGTTGAACCTAAACTCTTCCTACCAATTGCTTGGCTGGGTATCAATAGCACATTGATGATACCTGATCCTAAACTGGTGGGTGATCTTACTCAGCAGTTTCACAGGTCAACAACAGATGTAACCAATATTGTCCTCATATTATACCCTGGCCTATGGGCTCAATATAATCAGTAATTTCTATTGTTGTATTGATGCCTTGTTAGGTTTTTTCCCCTGTACCAACACTTTCCTTATTGAACTGTTGTCCTTCATCATTGCCACCCTTTTATCTAATCCCTGAGAAACAGAGAAGTGAAGGAGGGCTTGAAGCACTTATTATATTGGACTCTGTGTGGACAATGAATTGTAAAGAAATCAGAGGAAGGGGAATATACCAGAGGTGGGTTCCTCCCAGTTCGGACTGGTTCACCCAAACCGGTAGCAACCCGCTGGTGACATCACAGTAATGTCAGCTAGAGCCGTTTTGGTCGGTGCTGGTCCGTGGACGCCACCATCTTTTTTTTTTTTTTGGATTTTTTTTAATTTTTGGAATTTTTTAAAAAAATTTTCTTCTGTGCATGCGCAGAAGCCGAGTTTCCGGCACTGCACATGCGTCGCCATCTTGTTTTTGGCTTTTGGGGGGGGGATTTTTTATATTTTTCTGCACTGTGCATGCAAACGCGCGCCCACGCGGCACAGCCACGCAGCATGGGAGGAAGCGAACCGGCAGCGAGGTAAGTTAGAACCCATCCCTGGAATATACGTATATAGCCTCCTTCAGAAGAAGCCGCCTCATTATCATAGAATATATATTTCCAGACTTGGTCCTTGAGAAATGAAAGACTGTGGGATAGAAGGCTTTTTCTAAAGGAGAAAAAGGAAGGACAAGGAATAAGAGAATACAGAGTGATGAAAGACAGGAAGCAAAAGAAGAAATAATCTCTGATGCTGAACCATTCTATTCAGGCCTGTAAAAAGGAAAACGAAAGGACATAAACTTCTGCTGGACATTATCTGGATAGTATAATTTGATTTAAAAATTATGCAGCCTAATATTTCAAAGAAGACAATGTTATTTTAAAACCCTGGGGAAATGAGAAATTATTAAACATCTGGAGAGTAATTTATTATCTGCTAATATTAATTACATTTATATTAAACTGCAATTTTTTTGTCCTGGGCCACTTTGTTCAAGAGAAGTTCTTTATCTGTCCTGGTTTTCTGGAATAGAAACAAGCAATAACTCTTCCCTGTATCAATATTGGGTTAACCAACAGGAAAAAGGGTATTTAAAAGGCTTTCAAACAATGAACATCATTGTGTCATTCGGAATTCAAATTTTCATTAAGCATCTGAAAGTAACAAGTAGTTGAAAATGAACAAAACGAACAAGCAAACAAACAAACAAAAGAAAGAAATGAATGATGAGTTCAATTTTGGCTCCTCTTCCTTCATCCAGAAACAAATACATACATAAAACACAACATGAAGTTGCCTCTTGCAAATCAATATTGATAAAGTAAAAAATTTCTTACCTCCACCTGGCAACTTCATTAAAAAATGAAACCTTTCTGTTCCCAATTCGATTTCCATGGTCTCAGTATCCTTATTTATTTACCTTTATTGCCAGGTCAAGTCTTCCTTTAACTCTGCATCTGAACCTTTTCAGAGTGAACTTTGATCGCTTCATTTACCATTTTTGATTTATATTGATACATTTACTAAACCTGTAAGATAAAAATGCAAGGACCATTACACACAATGAATAGGGAACTTTAATTCATGATTCCCTAGCTTTGAAATAAACTTTCACCTTTAGGCATTAATACATTTTTAAGTGCAATTTCTAGCTATCATTGTGTGAAATGACAGGTTGTTTATTTAGTCCTAACCATCTTCTAGAATATCCTTTAAACTAACCATAATCTGATCACAATGAATGAGTTGTAGCTGTTAAGCTGAATTGTTAATTGTTCAACAAGCTTCTTGTGACATGAAACTACTCAGCAGAATAATGGAATGAATCTCAAGGCACTTTGCCTCTGAACACTTAAAATCATTCTTTGAGTTATCCTTTCAGCAAGACTAAATCAATACTTGCAACGATAAATTCAATCACATCTCCTCCATAACCATAGATCCATTTTACATGAACCCCAAACACTGCTTGAATGCTGTGCCATATCTGAAATGGTCAAGAAGTGACTGTGAATCTACAAAGAACAGAAAAAGGACATGTGATAAATGGACTATCATTTACAGTATATGTACATCCTTGAACTTCATTAGCTAAACCCTGCATCCCATAATCATTTTTCAAACATTTTCCTTCCTTCCTTCCTTCCTTCCTTCCTTCCTTCCTTCCTTCCTTCCTCCCTACCTACCTACCTACCTACCTACCTACCAGAAAATACAGCTCCTTCTTCCACTATCACTATTCTAAGACTAAGATCAGAGACAATGATTGGCCCAGAGGCATTAAATGAGCTGAAGGAGGACTAGAACTAGAACTAGAACTAGAACTTGGGTCTCTTCATTCCAACATCTTAACCTCAACACACATACTGGCTCTTATCAATCAGTAATGGTCAGCACCAATTAATTAATCAAGGAACCCACAGTAATGTTTATTGCCTAGACCTCTCTCTCAAATTAATTGATTCTTCATGTGCCATCAAATTATTTTTGGCTACTAACAACCACATAGATAAATCTTCTCCATGATGATCTACCCCAACCTGTTCTTTCCAGTCTCCCAATAGTACTCATCACCACTGTAACTTACTTCCCTTTTGAGAAAAGGGTGGAAAATCCTAATAGATGGGAAAGTGTTTTCACATGAGGTCTAATTGTTATATAGATTAAATCTCAAGGGAAGTTTTGGTTATGATTAAGTAAACATACTTTATTTCATACTTTGTATCTCAGCATCCCTACCTCTCATTAGACTGGGTACGTAAAGGTAATAAGTAATATTTTTCCTATTTTTTCCCCAAATACAACAAAGGAAGGCACAACACTGAGAGTCTGCATATATGAATTGTAGAATGGATGAATGGATCAATGGAAATTTACTGTGTATTATTTTTGCATCAGTTTGCATCATTTCAGAGAGACGATGTGGAAAATATAATTAAATCTTTGCTGATACCATTCTGAGATTAATTTATCTCTCCTTCTCTTTCTTCTTTTTCTAAATATTGTATAGTTTTCACCAATAGAAGTTTATGCAAAGTAAATAAGTACTTTATATAATTGATCTTTTTGACTAAGGAAATAGTATTTCCTTATGTAAATATACATATAACATAAATGAAGTAATTCATGGCCATGTTTTATTATTCTGAAACAGATTAAACTAAGTCAAAATCTAAATTGTGGGAGAGTGAAACATGTAAAATAGAAAGGAAGTCATGAAATGTAGAATGAAAGGTTGTTCTTTAGTTCATATTTTGCTCAATAGCTTTTATTCAGAAAAATGTTATTAAGGAATCAGTGCTTGGTTATCCCTCCCTAATTTTCTTCAAATCTAAAACCAGGATTGACCAGAGATGCAGAACAATCAAATCCATCTTACTGACCTGAATTAACTGCAATAATATATTAACTACCACTCACTCCTTCCTCAAATTATTGCTACCAAAAACAAACAAACAAACAAACAAACAAACTACAAATCCCTTCTTTTTGATGCTAAGAAAAAACTGTGATCCATGATGAAAGTCATATCTGCAGTTGTCCCATTTTCAGGAAAGTGATCTGTCCCATTTTCAGGAAAGTGATCTCAGCATCTCCTACTTGTCATTAGACTGGGTAAGTAGAAGTAATAAGTAATAATTTTTCCATTTTTTTTCCTAAATACAACAAAGTAAGCAGAAACCTGAGAGTCTGCATAGTATATGAATTATAGAATGGATGAATGGATAACTAGAAATTTACTGTGTATTATTTTTGCATCAGTTCAGAGAGATAGTGTGGAAAATATAATTAAATCTCTGAAATCTATTCTGAGGTGAATTTATCTCTTCTCCTCCTTTTTCTAAATATTGTATAGTTTTCACCAACAGAAGTTTATTCAAAGAAAATGAGTACTTTATATAATTGATCTTTTTAAACAAGGAAATAGTATTTCCTATCCATATCACATTAATAAGCAATTCATGGCCATTTTTTACTATTCTGAAACAGATTAAACTAAGAATCTAAACTGTGGAAGAGTGAAACATGTAAAGTAGTTAGAAAGGAAGTCATGAAATGTAGAATGAAAGATTGTTCTTTAGTTCATATTTTGCTCAATAGCTTTTATTCAGAAAAATGTTATTAAGGAATCAGTGCTTGGTTATCCCTCCCTAATTTTTTTCAAATCTAAAACCAGAATTGACCAGGGATTACAACAATCAAATCCATTTTATTGACCTGAATAAACTCCAGTAATACATTAACTGTCATTCATTCTTTTCTCAAATCATTGCTACCAAAAACAAACTACAAAACCCTTTTTACAAAGAAAACCCTTGATGCTAAGAAAAAGCCATGATCCATGATGAAAGTCATATCTGCAATTGTCCATTTTCAGGAAAATGCTTTTAGGATTTGCTGAGTCAAAATTACACATTTAACTTATTTTTTCTAATTAAAAAAGAAATATCACATCTAAAAATCATATTTTTATTTTTTCAAAAGAAAATACTTATCATTTCAAAAAGATGTTAGATCAATCAATCAATCAATCAATCAATCAATCATAATAGAGCTGGAAGGGACCTTGGAGGTCTTGTAGTCCAATCCCCTATACCATTTCAGAAAAGTGGCTCTCCAGTCTCTTCTTAAAGACTTCCAGTGATGAAGCACCCACAACTTCTGAAAGCTAGCTCTTCCACTGATTAATTGTTCTCACTGTTAAAAAGTTTCTCCTTAATTCCAGGTTGCTTCTGTCCTTGATTAGTTTCCACCCATTGTTTCTTGTCTTAGTTGCTCTTTGCAGTTTTTCCAAAGTCTCAACACCTTTTTTGTAATGCGGTGATCAAAACTGGATGCAGTATTCCAGGTGTGGTCATACTAAGGTTTTATAAAGTGGTACTAACACTTCACATGATGAAGTATGTCTTAACACTACTTAATGCCAGCCTGGTTTTACTGCTAGGAATTATTTTGTCATCTACACATAAAGGTATAAAAGTCACTAACGTAAATCATGACATTGTCAGGCCTGGAAGCCATCTTTTACCTTTTTGTATTCAGGCCTGCCACATTTTCTGCTGTGGAAAATGGGAGGGGGGATTGTATGGAGTAGGTGATATATAGTAGTCTAAACAACATTCTTTCCAGAAAGTCAAGGTCACTTTGCCCGGAAGCTGTGATGAACTAACAGGGAGGCATCTTCAGTTTTGGACGGTGCCTGATTGGATCATGTGATGGACATGTGGGTGTTGGGCAGGGTCTTGAACTTTCATTTGGGTGCAGAAAACCTGGAAGCTCTCAGATTTGGGTTTTCACAGATGTGTCAATATGACATCTCTAATAAATTGTAGCTTTGAGGAAATCCAAGCCTCGGAGTTTCTTTTCGTTGGGGGTGTTACTTGGAACCCTGACATTAACCTGAATCCCTTCCTAAACTAAAGCAGCTCCCCCGAACTTCGGGGTGCTGTCCAGGGTCCTGAGCCCCAAGCGTCGACCCGAGCTCAGGCAACGTGAAGACTCAGGGAAGATGGAGGAAGACAAGAAGGCCATGAAGGAAGTAGCAGACAATGGCTCAACAACTCCTGTTGACACCCTCTACTCTCCTTCACCAGCCATTGCAGAAGCCATAAAAGCCGCAGAAGCCGCACGCCAACTGGGTGCCCGATGCAAAGAGCCGATGCCTGAGTGGAGCTCGTGACTGGACCTGACCCTGCAAGACAAAGCTGCGGGAATTACCCTAAGCCAAGAGTTGCTGTTGGAACCATGAATGGGTGTGGGACAAGCCTCGACCCTCGAGTGGAGAATGCCAAAGCAGATGCACCACCTTCACACAGCCAGTCGCTGGCCGGTCTCCCGGAGCAACTGAGCCAGCTCAGCGTGAGTGGGGCAACTCAAACCCCTGCACCAAGCAGCCTAAGTGGACTCTGGCACAGCCGACGTTCACCTTCCCGGGTCAGGAAGTTCCAGCGCAATGGAGCGGAGCGTCTGTGTCCTTTCACTCAGTGCACAGTGGTTCAGCACACAACCTAACGCCTCAACCTGGACCAGCAGTGGGTTTTGTTAACTCGGGGTGCAGATGACCCAGCATCCAGCCCTATCTAGCCAGCCCAGCCTGGAAAGCAGGGCCAGGTGCAAGTCTTCTGGAGTCTACTGGCCCCGCAACACCAACCCGGATTCGGGCTGCCACCAGCGGGCCAGATCCCTCCTGGGTGGGCTTTCTACTTAGGGCAAGGATGGGTGCAATGCCAGTGGACACCGGCCCCAATCCAGCAACCACTTTCCAACTGCTCGGTCCTTATCAGCAACCAGTAGTTCAGTACCTGTTCAGCCACAACCGCACCTGCCACCACCAGCTGCGATTCCCCAACAAGTTCAAGTTCAACAACAAGTGACGGTGGTTCCTCAACAGGTTCCAGCCCAGCAGCAGGTACCGGGTCAACCACCCGTGCAAGCCCAGCAACAGGTCCCGCCAACCGTTCGTCCCCCATGGTTTCGGGTGACATTTGATGAGACACCCGGGAAGTTAGCCTACTTTCTTAACCACGTCTGGGCCCATATCGACCAATATGGAACGCAATACCCGTCTGATCGGGAATTGATTTCCGCTATCGCGGAGGGCATGAACGAGGGAGAGGCATCCGAATGGATAGCTGAGCTTCACGACAAAGAAGCCCCTGAGCTAGAAGATGCCGATGAATTCATCCAGCTGATGTGGACCAGATTCAGTGATGTTGCCCAGCAAGAGGAAGCTGAAACCCAAATTCAAGCATTGAAGCAGGCCAGCAGACCTGCAAAAGAATTGGTTTGGGAGTTTTGGAGACTGGCTGGAAAAGTACGTGACTGGCCAGAACATCTACTAGTGCATACCTTCAAAAAGGCTCTTGACCCAGACTTTAGGCAAGCCTGTGGCATCAGGCGAGTACCGGATCAAATACAAGCATGGTACAACACATCTGTTGTTTTGGACTTAGAAATTCACCCCCATAAGAAACCAGCTGTGGATAAACCGGCCAGGAGACCCCTTGGATGCTGAGCCCAGGTGAAGAAAGCAGAAGCGCCACCTCTCATGCCGTCCGGGACTGTCAAGTGCTACCGGTGTGGCCAACACGGGCACCGGGCCTCAGAATGCCTGGCCCCAGCTCCGGTTCCCTGTGCCCGGTCTCCAGCCAGAGCCGGGATGAAGAGAACCCCGCAGAAGCTACCTGAAAGAGGACGATTCACCAAACAGGCTGTGGAAGTTCCTCTCCTTCCCAATGAAGCTGAGGGAACTCCAGCCAGTGAATCCCCTCCAAACTCCGTGGAGGAAAGCAGCAGCGACGACGACCCAATGGTAAGTGCAGCCATCCACCCCTTTGCTATCAAAGCCAAGTTCATAGTCCAAGAAACAGGGGTTCAAGGGGAAGTAGAGGCCATCATAGACACCGGCTGCACGTGATGCCTAATCAGCCTCCCCACAGTCGAGCAATTAGGCATACGCACGAGACTCCTAGCTCACCCCATCCGCTTTGAGCAAGTTGACGGGACACTAATTGGTGGGGCCCCGGCCACATTGGTCACCAAACTTGTCAGACTGGAGATGGGTCATCATCAAGAACTCCTCCGTTTTGTAATAGCCCCAAAGATGACCGAATCAGTCATAGTAGGACTTGCATGGCTAGATAAGTGGGGCCCCACCATCACTTGGGAGGATGGCTACAGGAAACTAAACATTGGTGTTGGGCCATTACCACCAGTGAAACACGACCATCACCTAAAAGCCGTAAACCCAAAAGAGACCAGCAGGCCGGAACCACAGCCCCAGCCACCGATGGCCTACCTGGCAGCCAGCAAGTGCCAAAAGAATACTGAGACCTATCGGGGGGGGGTTAGTGAAGAGAATTGCAACTTCCTCCCCCCTTACTGCCCGACGGATTGTGCGATAGAATTTGTACCAGGGGCTAAACTACCCAAACCAAAAATGTACTCCATGACTCTGAAAGAGATGGAGGAATTAAGGAAGTACGTAGACGCCAATCTGGCATGGGGCTTCATCCAGCCCACAAAATCCAAAGTGGCAGCCCCAGTGCTTTTCAAAGAGAAAAAAGATGGGGGGATGAGGCTTTGCGTTGATTTTTGTGGAATTAATGCCATGTGCGTGGAGAACACCTATCCCCTCCCCCTCATGAAGGACATGCTAAACCACTTATCGAAGGGCAAGGTGTTAACCAAATTGGACTTAGGGAAAGCATACTATTGCATAAGAATCAGAGAAGGAGACGAGTGGAAAACTGCATTCAACTGCCCTCTCGGCAGTTTCCAATTTAAAGTCATGCCATTCGGCTTGCAGGGAGCCCCCGCAGTATTCATGCAGCTAATCAACGAAGTGCTTCATGAACACCTATATCAAGGGGTCCTTGTTTACCTTGATGATATTCACATATTCAGTGAAACTCTAGAGGAACACGTAAAGCTCATTGGACAAGTACTGAAAAATATTCCTGATGCCAAACTTTACGCCAAACTGTCAAAATGCGAGTTTCATAAAACTTCCCTGGATTACCTAGGCTACCGATTTCCAGGGGAGGCGTGGAGATAGACCCAGGTAAAGTGAAGCCAGTGCTCGACTGGCAGCCCCCATGCATGCACAAACAAGTTCAAAGTTTCCTGGGATTTGCCAACATTTACAGGCAATTTATCCTGGCTTTCGTGGAGGTTGCCCTACCCCTAACAGAACTGTTAAAAACATGGTCTTCTCCAGCGAAGCAAAAGCCAACTCAGCCAATTGCATGGACAATGGACTGTCAAAAAGCCTTTGAGAACTTAAAAAGACTTTTTGCCGAGGAGCCGATCCTGCAGCACCCAGATCCAGAGCAATAATTCATCATACAAGCCGATGCCAGCGATGTAGCTGTGGTAGTGGTGCTTCTACAGAAGAACAACAAGGGCCAACTCCTGCCTTGTGCCTACGTGTCCAAAAATCTCACCAACATGGAGAGGAGGTGGGCAATTTGGGAGAAGGAAGCCTATGCAATCCGCTGGGCCCTACTCTCGTGGAGACATTTCCTAGAGAGGGGAAAGTGCCCTTTGAAGATTGGACTGATCACAAAAACCTGGAAGCCCTAAAGACCCCCAGGAAACTGTCTCCCAAACACGCTGGGCACAGTACTTTAGACGTTTCAAATTCGAACTAAAGTACAACCCGGCAGGAAAGAATCTGTTAGCTGACACCTTGTCAAGAGAGCTGCAATTTGACAGCCACCGGGAGGAAGTAATCCACGCCGTCATCCCTCCCACGCAATCAGCAGCACAAGTCACCACCAGAAGCCAAGCCAGGTGGCCACCCAATCCGAGCTCGGACAAGTTGATAGCTGCGCTAAAAGCGGCACTACCAGCCGACCCCTGACTCATTGACAACAAGGGTGTCTTAACTATGAGGGATGGACTGGCATGGAAGGGGTCAAAGCTATATGTCCTTGCAAGCTTGAGACTCAAAGTGCTACAGCGCAGCCACGACTCTAAGCTGGCTGGTCACTTTGGATTCCTGAAAACCCTGCACCTCACTAGAAGGCAATTCTGGTGGCCAAAGATGAAAGCAGAAGTGGAAGACTATGTAAAGAGCTGTGCCATGTGTGCTGCAATGAAGATGAGACCAGGAAAAACCCCTGGACTCCTTTCAACAGGTGGCAAGCCCCAGTAGACCTTGAGAAGAAATTGCAATGGGCTTCATAGTTGAACTCCCAGAAAGTGGGGGGAACACAGTAATCTGGACAGTAATCGACTTATTCTCCAAGCAAGCCCACTTCACTGCTTGCTCTGGGCTGCCTTCTGCAAAGAAATTGGCTAAACTATTCATCAAGCATATCTACCGCCTGCACGGGGTACCCCGTCGAATCATCTCAGACCGAGGAGTCCAATTTATGGCCAAATTCTGGAGAGAGTTCCTGAGATCCATCGGGTCCACACAAGGACTTAGTTTGGCTTTCCATCCCAGTATGAACGGCGCGGTGGAACGTACAAACGCACTGGTGGAACAATACATAAGATGCTATGTGGATTACCAACAAGGAAACTGGGTGGACCTGCTACTGTTTGCGGAGCTGGCTTGCAACAATGCCATGCACAGCAGCACCAGATTAACTCCGTTCCAAGTCACCAGCGGCATGAAGTTTGTCCCCATGCCTGAACTGCCCAGAGAACCCCCCTCCTCCATGTCCTTAGCAGAATGGATGGAGTCTTTGAAAAAAGGGTGGGAGAATACTAAGAAGGCACTGTCAGACACTGCAGAGGAATATAAAAAGCAAGCAGACAAGCACCACTCCCTTCAACCCCCCTTCCATGTAGGAGATAAGGTGTTCCTCTCAACTAAGTACATACGATTGAGACTGCCTGGCAAGAAGTTAGGGCCAAAATTTTTAGGTCCTTTCCCAATAGTGAAGATAATCAACCCAGTAACAGTTCAACTGAGCCTCCCCCGCATATTGGGGAAAATTCATCCGGTGTTTCACTGTAGCTTACTGAAACCAGCCTTTGGGTCTAGATTAAGACCTCAGATCCAACCACCTCTTCCTCCTGTAGTCATACAAGGATAGACCCACTATGACGTGAAGAAAATTTTGGACTCTGTATAGAGGTCATTTGCAATATTTAGTGCATTGGAAAGGGTACCCTTTGTCTGAAGCTACCTGGATTAAGAGTTGGAATGTGAAGGCAGATAGGCTGATTAAGCAATTCCACGATAAGTACCCAGATAAGCCAAAGGGTCCCCCTGGGGGGGAGAGGTGGTTAGGAGCATTGTATTAACCCCCTGATTATTCTCGTTATAGGATCAGCTTTTCGTCTGAGGGGGGCAGCCTGTCAGGCCTGGAAGCCATCTTTTACCTTTTTGTATTCAGGCCTGCCACATTTTCTGCTGTGGGAAAATTGGAGGGGGGAATTGTATGGAGTAGGTGATCTATAGTAGTCTAAACAACATTCTTTTCAGAAAGTCAAGGTCGCTGTGCCCGGCAGCTGTGATGAAGTGACGGGGAGGCATCTTCTGTTTTGGACAGTGCCTGATTGGATCATGTGATGTACATGTGGGTGTTGGGCAGGGTCTTGAACTTTCGTTTGGGTGGAGAAAACCCGGAAGCTCTCAGATTCGGGTTTTCACAGATGTGCCAATATGACATCTCTAATAAATTGTAGCTTTGAGGAAATCCAAGCCTTGGAGTTTCTTTTCATTGGGGGTGTTACTTGGAACCCTGATAGACATATTAAAAGACTGAAAATTTCAGGAGGAACAAATTGCAATATTGTAAAAGAACTAATATTGGGGATGCTACAGTGCAACATTAATAGGTACAGACTCCACTGAAATATTATGTGCATTAATTTTGTGAGTTCTCCTTCACAGGCTAAAGAAGACACATGGACCTGCTCACCCATGGACAGCTAAATAGCACAAGAGTGACAGAATTCATTCTCCTTGGTTTCCCAGGCTCACCACGTTTTCAACTCTTCATCTTCATTCTATTTTTTACCATGTACATCCTCACTATTTTAGGGAATCTCTCTATCATGCTTCTCATAATAACATATCGACACCTCCATACACCTATGTATTTCTTCCTTTGCAACCTTTCGTTCTTGGAAATATGGTATACAACAGCCTCTATCCCCAAGATCCTTGCAATTTTTTTGGGGAGAAACAGAAGTATCTCTTTCTCTGGCTGTGTTCTGCAGATGTATTTCATTTTTTCTTTTGGATGCACTGAACATTTTCTGATAGCTACAATGGCTTATGACAGATATTTGGCGATATGTTATCCTTTGCATTACAGCACTATCATGAATATCAGCCTATCTTGTAAGTTGGCTTGTGGATGTTGGTTGGGGGGTTTCCTTGTTATTTGTATACCTGCCTACCTGGTTACAACACTGTCTTTCTGTGGGCCTAATGTGATCAATAATTTCTATTGTAACCTTGATTCCTGGATTATACTCTCCTGTACAGATACTCAGTTTATTGAGATAACAGCTTTTTTCATAGCTATTTTTGTCATTGTAGGCTCCTGTATGATGACCCTTCTTTCCTATATGTACATTATCTCCACAATCCTGCGCATTCCTTCCACCAAAGGTCGACAAAAAGCTTTTTCCACATGTTCTTCTCATCTTGCTGTTGTGATCATTTGGTATGGCTCCACCATATTCCTTTTTGTCAAACCTTCTAAACAGACCTCTTTAGAAAAAACCAAAGTTGTAAGCATCTTCAACCTTATTGTGGTCCCATTGCTGAATCCTTTCATCTATACATTAAGAAACAGAGAAGTCAGAGATATTTTGAGGAATGTATTTCACAGTGATAGGCAAAATGCAGGTTGATCCTCAAAGACACAAAAATAATTAAAGCAGAAATGGTATATATTAAATTTTGAATTTGAACTCTTGCAGTTTTCAGGATTACCAGAATCAATCAAATTACTTATATTTTATTTCTGGACGAGTACATGTTAACATTTTTATTTTTTCCTCTCAACATCTTACATTAAAATATGTTTTGAGTCACATGAAAACCATGTGAAAATAGAAAAAATGGGATTATTCTTTTCTTTTAAATATCAGATTCTGGTGTTTATTTCCTATCTATAAACACATCTCAGAAAGAAAGCTAGTTACCTCATTATGAAAATGTTGTTTCACATCTACATTAAAGAAACAGTTCAAGACAAAACCTACCCCACACCACAAAATGCTGTTTAGTTGAGATGTAATTCATTTAGCATCCACATGTTTTTACAAGGATTTCTGCTACCATTGTTTTAAACAATGGAACAACATTTGTCCCACTGATGATCCTGTCAAGGTGTACCTCCCACTTCTACTATTGTCTCCACCATTACTTTAACATGAGCAAAACTGCAAATGCTGGTCTGTCAGGTCCTCCCCTCAGATTATTTTATGAAAATACTGAGGGAAAACAGAACTCTCTAATATTTCAACCAGTAGATATGAAAAGCAGTAGATAAAAAAAGTTCCAACTTCTTTCGAGAAGTTTTTTTTTTTTACGGTAGTCCCACAAACTTGTCTCCCTGCACACAATGGCAAGAAACACGACGGAGCTGGAAATCAAGTACCAATAGGCAAAGAAAGGCTTGGAGGAAGCGAGGGTACCTGGGTGCTGGTGGGTGGGGCAAGCTTTTCTGCCCAGAAAATCCTCGTTTTTGACGGCTGATGCTGAAAGGCAGAGAAAGAGCTACTGGGAAGCTCTCCCAGTCGGTCTGGGAGTTGGGAATACCCTTTCTCCCCCTCCCCACCCTTCCCCATCTGCCACCCCCCTCGATAAAAGGGGTGGGTGGCTAAGCGAGGGGCAGGAAGTTCTGCCATACCCGGCGAGGGGGGGGGAAGAGATGGCAAGAGGAGCCCCATCTCACTCTACACGTCTTGCTTCTCACCCACCCACCCCTTGATAAAGTGAGGGGCAGGATGCCAGCTGTGCTGGTATGACAAAGCTTGCAGTGGTGCAAGCTTTGGTGCACCTCTTGGAGTCCTGCTCCAAGAGGTGGCGGCGGGATGAGTCTCACAAAGACTCATTTCTGGAGGAGTTTGGGGGAGAGAAAGAAAGACTTCTGCTGCTTCTGCTGCTTCTGCTTTTGGCTGAACACAAAGTGGTTGAAATGGTCAAGAAGTGACTTGGAATCTACAAAGAACAGAAAAAGGACACGTGATAAATGGACTATTTTAACTTCTGGTTATTATCTCCTCATCCCATCTGCCTTCTCTTGATATGGATAAGATTTCATATAGCTCTACAATAGACTGAATCCTATTTGAACATTAGACTTATATCCTGGAAAACCAACTATCCAGTGGGTCAAGCTAAATTATCCAAGCTCCTTATTTTGCCAACATCTTTTCCAGTTGTGGGATTCAATTTTTTTTATTACCGATTCTGTGGGTGTGGCTTGGTGGGCGTGGTGTGGCTTGGTGGCCGTGGCAGGGGAAGGATACTGTAAAATCTCCATTCCCTCCCCACTCCAGGGGAAGGTTACTGCAAAATCCTGATCAGCTGGGACTCAGGAGGCAGAGAATAGATGGGGGCGGGGCCAGTCAGAGGTGGTATTTACCGAATTACTCAAAGTTTCTGCTACCAGTTCTCCAGAACTGGTCAGAACCTGCTGAATCCCACCTCTGATCTTTTCTTACTTGGCATAACTGTCCTTAACTGCTTTGCTTCTGAATAATAAGTATAATTCAATTATTTTTAAAAGACTCTTAGAATAGTCCTATTTTTACATACATCCTTGAACTTCATTAGCTAAACCCTCTATCTCGTAATCATTTTTCAGATCTTTTCTTTTCTTTCCTTTTTCCTTCTTTCCTTCTTTCCTTTCCTTCTTTCCTTCCTCCCTCCCTTCTTTCTCTCTCTCTTTTTTCTTTCTCTCTCCTTCCTTCCTTCCTTCCTTCCTTCCTTCCTTCCTTCCTTCCTTCCTTCCTTCCTTCTTTCTTTCTTTCTTTCTTTCTTTCTTTCTTTCTTTCTTTCTTCTTTCTTGTTAATTAACTTTGTAAATCATAAAATGAATTTATTGATTGATTGATATTATGCCATCAAGTTATTTTTGACTCCTAGTGAAAATATAGATAAATTTTCCACATAACAATCTACCTCTAATCTCTTCTTTCAGGTCTCCCAATGGTATATTCATCACCACTGTAGCTTTAGTTCCTTTTGAGAAAAGGGAAAAAATTCTAATAGCTGGGAAATTGCTAGACAGATTAAATCTCAAGGGATATTTTGGTTATAATTATATAAATATATTTTATTTCCTATTTTGTACCTCAGCATGCCCTAGTTGTCATTAGACTGTGTAAGTAAGAACAATGCAGATCCCCCCCCCCAAATATAACATAGGAAAGCAAAGAGCTAAGAAATCTGCATATATGAATTATAGAATGGAAGAGTGGGTAATTGGAAATTTACTATTTATTATTTTTGCACTGGTTCAGAGAGTTGGTGTGAGAAATATAATTAAAACTTTGATACCATTCTGAGGTTAATATCTCCTCCTTTCCTCCTCCTTCTTTTTCTAAACATAAACCAACAATAGTTTATCCAAAGCAAATGAGTACTATATATAGTTGATCTTCTTTTTGATCAATGGAATGTTCATGTACATATCTATATATGAACTTTTTCCATTGTGATCATTTGGTATGGCTCCACCATATTCCTCTTTGTCAAACCTTCTAAACAGACCTCTTTAGAAAAAAACAAAGTAGTAAGCATCTTCAACCTTATTGTTGTCCCACTGCTGAATCTTTTCATCTATACATTAAGAAATAGAGAAGTCAGAGATATTTTGTGGAATGTATTTCACAAGTGATAGGCAATATGCCGGTTCAACCTGAAATCCTCAAAAATACTTAATGCCAAAGTGTTATACCATAAATTTTGAATTCTTGCAGAGTCATAACCACTATTTGCATCAACTAGCCTTACTTAGATTTTCATTCTGGAAAAGTATATGTTAACATTTTTATTTTTATTTTCTCCCAATTTCAGAAATTTAAAAAAATGTTTTGAATCATTTATGAAAACAATGTGGAAATAAAAGGAATGGGATTATTCTTTTCTTTTTTATTTTGAATATCAGACTCCTGTGTTTATTTTCTAAATGTAAAAGAATCTCAGGAAAATAACCAGTTATCTGATTATGAGAATGTTGCATTTATTCATACATTAATGAAATGGGTACAGAACATGGGTACACCCTGCAAAATTCTGTTTACTTGATGTGTATTTTATTTATGAATTTAGCAGCCATAGGGTGATACAATAAGTGATACAATAAAAAAAATTGAATGGTGTGTTAGATGTGATTGGCAGGCATTCAGCAAACTAAGCATAATTTTCAAGAACAAGCTCCCCCTTGTTCCTGAAGAGAATTTTTTTTGATCAGTGTGTGCTATCTGCTCTAACATATGCCAGTAAAACATGGACACTAACCTGATGCAAAAAGTCATGGAAAGATACATGCTTGGCATTACAAGACAAGATAGAAAGACCTGCACATGGATTAGAGAACAAACAAAAGTATACAATATCATCAAGAGAGTCAAAGAAATGGAATGGAAATGGGCTGGTCACATAGCAAGAAGAACTGATGGCAGGTGGACCAAGGCAGTCATAGGATGGATCCGACTTCATCAAAAGCATCCACAGAAGAGACCTAAAACAAGATGGATCGATGACATCAGTAAGTATTGCAGGCCCAATTGGCAAAAGAAAGCACAGACCATATTGGTTAGAAACATACAGAAGAGGCCTTTATCCTGCAGTGAATATAATTAGACAATGGCTAAAATGATGATGATGATGATGATGATGATGATGATGATGATGATGATGATGATGATGATGATGATGATGATGATGATGATGATATGAGGATTTCTGCAATCATTGTTTTACAAAATGGAACAATATTTATCCCACTGATGGACTTCCCACCTCTGCTATTTCTTCCAGCATTTATCTAACATAAGACATCAGGAAAGCTGCAAATGTTGGTCTTTCAGCTCCTCCCCTCAGGTTAGCTGATTAGATAACACTACAACTACTAAGGCAAAACAGAAGTCTCTAATGTTTCAACTAATGTATAACTGGCATTTCAAGAACATGGCATGAATATTCACAGAGAAATCTGCACACTCAGAGCTTACAAATGGAAATAAGCAATTTTACTTATTTAGATAGTAAACATCTGAGATTGTCCTCTGTCAGCATTTTGGATACACCAGATATTAATTGCCAATTCCCATACAATATTTGCCTTTCCCCCCACTTCTGGTTTATTGCTTCTAAATAAAAAACATTTTATAAATAATTTTATTTTTTATTTTCTATGAATCCATATGGGGTTTCTGATGCAATTTGGGAATGAAGGATAAACAAAGACTGGTTTTCTTCTCTACAGCATATCCAACTTCAGTGGTTATCTAATTACTGGATGTCATTGTGACTGAATAGCAGTGATGGCAAGGTTCATCCAGATGAATATGTATCAGTTAAGGACTGGTAGTGCAGATTCACGTAGGCCAGCACACATCAGACTTGTAAAGTAAAATCACACAACTTCTGAAAAAATACCAATATGAGGAAAACCCAGATCTGACCCAGGCTAGCTAATTGATCAGCAGCACTGAATGATGTTGACCATGTAGTCAATCTTATTAATAAAACTTTTTTCTTTTACCAGTCTACCAGTAAGTCAAAAATTTATCCTCACCTTTTGTGTTGTAAAAAGTTTTTTTTAAAAAAATCATGAAGTGTAAAACTGGAGAAGAGGAAATTTAAAGTCAATGGAAAAAGTGGAAAATAGAGGTGTATCTGTCTATTTTGTAGATACCTTGTTATTGCTGCTGCTTCATTATTATTATCTAAAATATAAGGTGATTGTAATTTGAATTTGAATCAAAATAATATATGCCACTGTAGAACTCTGGTAAAATATATTAAATGCAAGCAAGCAAGCAAAACAAATGAGAAAATATACAGGAAAATATTCTGAGTGAAATCATTTTCTGCAACATTAGCTACACGCTGCTACATAAAGAAGAGATGAGGGAAATATTCATTGTTATTATTCCTCCTTTGTCATAGCCTGATAGACACATCTTTCAATATTGCAGCAATTCCTCTTAATAGTGCATGAATTGTCCACTCATATTTTTCCACCAGTTGTGGGGGACATTCAAGGAAGTTGGTTGTCTAGGCTGAGTCAATAGATCAACCTGGGTGGAACTAAAGGCAGATCTTATATAATGGATATTTACTTGCTATTCTCCCTCAACTGCTAATAAATAACCAGGTAAAAATAATCATATTGAAGTAATCAGCTACAGATGACTTTTATATGATGTAAAATGCATTATAACTAATATGTAAACACATGGAAATACAGTTTATTTCATGTAAAAATTACTTCTTAAGAAAATATAATTGTATTCAATTCAGTTCCAATGTTCAAACTGATTTAGAAAATTGATCTGGTTATACTGAGACATCTTAATAAATTTGAACCAATTTTCCAAACTCACCTTGATTATATATAAATAGTTTGGAACAACTAAAATGCACATGCAAAAAGCACCCAAGTTCTTGGTCTTCAAGAAGTCAGATACTTTTTATTTGGCTTATCGAATTGATCTAAATATTTGAATAACAAATTTATTAAAAACTGCCAGCTAATCTAAATTTTAAAAAAGTGTGAATATTAATTTGAACCAGCCTCTTTCTTTCTTTCTATGCTATTCTACCATAACAGGGCATGCAGCAATGACCAGTTGTATTAAAACATTAGGAAGCTCTTTATAAAGGGACAGTGAAGTATTTGCATTACAGCACCATCATGAATATCAACCTATCTTAGTTGGCCTTTGGATGTTGACTGGGGCATTTCCTTTTATTTGCATACCTGACTAACTGGTTATAATATTGTCCCTCTGTGGACCCAATGTAAGATAAATGCAGTAAGTGGTGAGATAAATACAATCCTTGATTGAACAAAATCATAAGTTTTACTCAAATAAAGAGGATTAAGTCCATTGAATCCTATGAGATTTTATTCTTGATAGATATGGAGACTTTTTTTTTTGTAGTAAATACAATTTTGTATGCTAGAATACTTTTTTAACATAAATACTATATTTCTTTATTAAATTAATACAGTGTGTGATTGGCATGCTAGGTATAATGGCTCATCTCTGCCCTCAATCTACTTGCTAAATTCCAGAAAATTTAATCATTCACTCTTCTGCAGCAATGCAAATTACCTCCCATATCTTGGCTGTAAGTAGATAGACCTTCTCCAAAATGACCTATCTCCAACCTTGCTCTTCAGGCTTCCAGTGATGCACCCAACAGAGTCTATCTATCTTGCTCCTGATCATTCCCTTCTTCTCTTTTCTATACATAGCAAAAGACAGGAGATCAGAATGATGTACCTAGGATTTCCTTTTCAGTTGTTTTCACCAAAATCATCTGTAAGGTAAAATTAACTGAAATGTAATGTCTGTCCAAAGTCATCCAATAAGACTTAATTGGGGAGGCCAAACCAAAATTGGAATTAGAAGTTTTGCACACATTGAGGCACACACAATTGAAAAGTTAGTTTTATTAAACAAACTAACCCAACCTACTCCAGAAAACTAGTAATGAAGAAATAAAATCATTCTGTCTGTCTGTGTGTGTGTCTGTGTGTGTGTGTGTGTGTGTGTGTGTGTGTGTGTGTGTGGTGTGTTTGTGTGTCTGTCTGGCTATCTTAGGATTTTTAGATCTTATCTAACCTAGACATCATTCTTGCCCTAGTGGTCAAACATTGATTAAATACAATTTAAGGTCTTAATGTTATCCTTTAAAGTCCTAAATAGCATAGAATTAGAATATCTGAGGGACCACCTTTCCCATTAAAATATGTGGGCCAGGTTCCCTTGAAGAAACCTCTGAGGCTAGACACTACCACTTAACACTTTTCTTTAGCATTGTTTTCTATTATGAAATAGACAGAAATGATGCTCCCCTTTCACCAGTTTTCTTAATTAATTTTATCTTTGGGCTAAAAAAAATATTGACCACCTGGAATTTCACTATGAATAACACTAGATTTTCCTATGTTATGTAGCATATTGGGCAGTATGTATGTATGTACCGTGTTTCCCCGAAAATAAGACAGGGGCTTATATTTTTTTGACCCCTGAAATATGGCCTCGGCCTTATTATCGGGGGGGAGCTTATTATTTTGGGGGTGCAGTAGGCGGCGAGCGTGGGACTGCATGTCCCATCGCCGCCGCCTCCCCTCCCTGTTCTTGGCGCCGGCCAAGCGGCTGGCCCACCGCCTCGTGGAGCAGGACTCTGCAAGGCTTGTGCTGTTGCATGCACGAACTGCATGCAATGGCACAACAAGCCTTGCAGAGTCCTGCTGCACGAGGCGGTGGCGGTGGGGTGAGTGGGCGCAAAATGAGCGTTAGGTCAGCAGCGCGCCTCGTGACCCACTCCTTTCCGTGGATCGCGAGGTGCGTCGCTGGCCTGCCGTCCATTTTTCACGGGAAGCAGTGGGGCGCGAAATTAGAGTTAGGTCAGCGGCGCACCTCACGACCCACTCCTTTCCGTGGATCGCAAGGTGTGTCGCTGGCCTGTCGTCCATTTTTTGCGGGAAGCAGTGGGGTGCGAAATTAGAGTTAGGTCAGCGGCGCGCCTCGCGACCCACTCCTTTCCGCGGATCGCGAGGCGCGTCGCTGTCCTCGACCCACTCCTTTCTGTGGATCGCGAGGCACGTCGCTGGCCTGCCGTCCATTTTGTCGCGGGAAGCAGTGGGGCGCGAAATTAGAGTTAGGTCAGCGGCGCGCTTCGCGACCCACTCTTTCCGTGGATTGCCTGCCTCTTATTTTGTGCGGCCATCAGCCCTACCGGTACCAGTAGGTACGGTAAGGGCGTGTAACATGCCCTCCCTTCGTCCTCCCCTACTCACCTCGTGTAAAACAACACCTCGTAGGTATAAAGCAACACCTCGTGTAAAGCAACCAGTGTGAATGGCGGGGAGTAAATGGCGGCGACCGGCTGCGCATGCGTTTAAAAAGGTGGGGGGAGGCGGCCTTATTTTCGGGGCGGGGCTTATTTCAGCACACGTCCCGAAAAGCCCTGTTGGCCTTATTATCGGGACATGTCTTATTTTCGGGGAAACACGGTAACACATTCCAAATAATTCACCAGAGTGGGATACTCAAAGAAGTTTGATTTTATAAATCTAGCAGAATTTCTCAGATAGATATTCTACATGCATATTTGATCCATTACGTATTTTAAAAATAAGAATATGGAAGGAGATTATTGCTGGCCTGGCAAAGAGTGAAATATTTGGGCAAGCATGGGACTGGATGTCCCATCGCTGCCGCCTCCCCTCCCTGTTCTTGGCGCCGGCCAAGTGGCTGGCCCGCAGCCACCGCCTCGTGGAGCAGGAGTCTACAAGGCTTGTTGTGCCATTGCATGCACGAACTGCAGGACTGCCACAAGCTTCATCATACCGGCATAGCTGGCATCCTGCCGCTCACGGCTGTGATGGTATGTCAAACCTCGTGGTAGTGCTGCCGTTCATGCATGCAACAGCACAACAAGCCTTGCAGAGTCCTGCGGCCTTATTAGCGGGGAGGGAGCTTATTATTTTGGGGGTGCAGTAGGCGGCGAGCGTGGGATTGGATGTCCCATCGCCGCCGCCTCCCCTCCCTGTTCTTGGCGCCGGCCAAGTGGCTGGCCCGCAGCCACCGCCTCGTGGAGCAGGAGTCTACAAGGCTTGTTGTGCCATTGCATGCACGAACTGCAGGACTGCCACAAGCTTCATCATACCGGCATAGCTGGCATCCTGCCGCTCACGGCTGTGATGGTATGTCAAACCTCGTGGTAGTGCTGCCGTTCATGCATGCAACAGCACAACAAGCCTTGCAGAGTCCTGCTCCACGAGGCAATGGCGGTGGCATGACGAGTCTCACAGAGACTCATTTCTGGCAGGTGGGACTTGTTGGGCTGCGAGATGCACGTCCTACCTGACACTTGTAGCTCCGTCGCATTCCTCGGTGTTGTGTCCAGGGAAGCCCATTGAAAAAGAAAAGTTCTCGTGAGTTCAATCAAAATTCTTGAACTCATGAGAAGTTTTCTTTTTCAATGGGCTTCCCTGGACACAATGCCGAGGAACACAACGGAGCTATAAGTCCCAGGTAGAACGCACATCTCACGGCCCACCCCACCCCNACGCGCGTCTCGCAACCCTCCCCACCCTGCCTCACCTGCCACCCCCAAATTGCACCCCACCATGAGACGTGCATCCTACCTGACACTTGTAGCTCCATTGCGTTCCTCGGCATTGTGTCCAGGGAAGCCCATTGAAAAAGAAAACTCGCGAGTTCAATCAAACTTCTCGAACTCGCGAGAAGTTTTCTTTTTCAATGGGCTTCCCTGGACACAATGCCGAGGAATGCGATGGAGCTACAAGTCCCAGGTAGAATGCGTGTCTCATGGTGGGATGCAAAGATACACTCTGCAGGAGGGTCCGCAGTGCCAGGCCTGCCCTTGGGCGGGGTTTGGCCTTGCAGCTGGTAGGGCTGCCAAGGGGATAGATGACAAGGGGTGTGTGGTGGGATGGAAAGTGGAAGGGGTCTCTGGGCAAAGGGAGCTTTCAAGCCCTTAAAGGGGGCCAGCTGTGCTCTTGTCCCCCTGGAAGCGGGGTGGGAGGGGGGTTAGGGCTGAATAGGATGGGCTTTGCAATACTTGCAATATGAGTTTTTACCCAGGATCTGCTTCCCCCTCCAGCACCCACAGGAGCCCACGCGGGGGCCTCTCGGGCTGTGGCTGCTCGATCTCCGGAGGGGGACGGGGGCAGAGGGTGGGCTGACAGCTCTCGGCTGCAGTGCGATGCCCTGGCCCAGCGCTTTGCACATGTGCGCATGGAGTGGAGGTCCCCACGGAAGGTAGGGCATTGCAGCCCACGATGGCAATTGCAAGAAGTCCGTCGGCTTCTCTGGGCCGTCCTGCTCCCCACTACCCTGCAACCAGCCCTGCTTGAAATGGCTTTTATCGGGGCGGCTCCGCCTCACCTTCAGACAAACAGGCAGCCGGTGCCCTCTGCCTGGGAGGTTTTCTTCGGAAGGAAGCGGGCTGGCTGAGCAAGTGGGCCCTGCCCAGGGAGGGGGCTGAGGCTGGGGTCACAGCCTGAGGGGCTTTACAGGATGAGGACAATAAATGGTGCCCGCGCCTCCTGCCTTTGCTGCTGGTTTGAATAATGCAAAAATGATGCACAGGAAAACAAAGAGGGTTTCCTTCAAACACAATGCCGAGGAACGCTATGGAGCTACAAGTGTCAGGTAGGACGCGCATCTCATGGTGGGGTGCAATTTGGGGGTGGCAGGTGAGGCTGGATGGAGTGGGGTGGGCCGTGAGACACGTGTTCTACCTGGGACTTGTAGCTCCATCGTGTTCCTCGGCGTTGTGTCCAGGGAAGCCCATTGAAAAAGAAAACTTCTTGCGAGTTCAAGAAGTTTGATTGAACTTGTGAGAAGTTTTCTTTTTCAATGAGCTTCCCTAGACACAACACCGAGGAACGCGACGGAGCTACAAGTGTCAGGTAAGATGCGCTTCTTGCGGTGGGACACAATTTGGGTTGGGGACTGGCTGCGCATGCATTTAAGTAGTTGGGTGGGCTTATTGGGGGGGGGCTTATTTCAGCGCATGCACCGAAAAGCCTGATTGGCCTTATTATGGGGACATGTATTATTTTCGGGGAAACACGGTATGTATCAGCAGTGGGTTGCTCCCTGTTTGGCCTGGTTCTTAGAACTGGTAGCGGTGGCAGTGGGCGGCTCCGCTCACCCTCCTGGGATGCACAGAAGCATCGCGCAAGTGTGCGCGCAAACCGGTAGTAAAGGGTTTTAGAACCCACTACTGGTATGTATGTATGTGTGTGTTCATTTATTTATGTCTATACACACACACACACACACACATGTGTGCACACACACACACACACACACACACACACACACAGCAATAGTGTTCATTCTACAAGGTAATGTATATACTAATATAACCCAGTACAGTACACAGTATCATTAAAATTGCAGTTATCAATTTCTAATTTGTAACTCTTCATAGGACCACAAGAATTTAGTCACAATCCAGTCCTATTTGTTTCAAACTTGAACCAGGAAGTTCAAGTTTGCTATGGAAATCATACTTCATAAGGCCTCACTTTTCTCAAAATTTTATGGAGTAAGCGAAATTGTTTCCTCTTTGTATTTTATCCTCCTTAAAAAATTCAGTTAGATTGTTTAAGTGCCAATAGAAACATCTCTCCACTGGGATTAAATTAACCATGACATGAATGTTTTTTAAATAGTTTCAATCAATGTACTAGAATCCAGTTTGATAAAACACACCAATTCCGGTATCTCTGGATACTTTTGCTTTCCCTTTGTTAATAAAATGCTAAGAAAGTTTAATGTTCTGCAAATAGAAGAAAGATAAACTGCAAATCAGCATGTAAAATTTATATAGGTTATTTCATGGATTATTGAAAAATTCACTCAGAAAATCAGGGTGTCATTAGGAAAAGGGTATAATTAGGAAGTTTTACTGCTAAAATATACCAAAGATTTTGTGTGAAGGTAAGATAAACTTAATAATATTTTTCCATGTAACATTTTTTTTCTGATTTTCTCTTATGTTTTATAGTTTCTTATTAGCTGTTAATTTAACAGAGAATTTCCACTTATATTTTTCTAAAGCAAGCACAATTCTCAAATGGGCAATTGATTAGGAAAGATTCCTGACAGTTTTGATCTATATTTGAATTCCTAATTTATCTTTTCTCCACCTGTCTTCCAAATTTGTTTGGCTTCAACATATCCTGTCAATTGGGGAAAAGTGAATCATTAGGATTCTGAACAATCGTATAAAGAGGAAAACCGAAAAACAATTTCTCCTCTGCACTTCAGCCAAATTCAATAATATTGGTGTGATGATATATTGCATTTACATCCACAACAATGGACTTCCGTGTTAGAATTTAAACTTGTTTGGTGATGATGGTTATTCCATTGTTACCAGTGTGCTGCTCAAAAAGGCATTAATCCAAAGCACATTTTCCCTGTTTGGAAACAGTACCCTCACTCTATATATCATTCATGCCTTTATTATCAAGATAGAATTTCCATAAATTGCAGTCCTCTTGTAGAAGCAAATTGGATCATCCTATTCATATTTCTCTTTTAAAAGATTCTATTTTTCCAATCCTATAATACGCACTGCCCAGAACTAATGTAAGTGAAGAATGACAATAAGTAAAATAATTTATCCATGCATCTGTATTTTTTAACAGCAGAACGCTATGTACATCTGCTCAGATGTATGTTCTATTGAGCAGAATAAGATGCACGTCTCTGTAGGTGTGAATATACAGATATAAAATGCTGCTTCTCTTTCTCAACATTAACAACTGCTGCCAGCAACACAAATCCATTGTTAGGAGGGAAATAGCCTCTCTCCTCTATGGCATTTAAACAATTTGGGAAAATTATCCTCAATATTAAAGTTGAGTCAATAAAAAATTAGGAATCAATGTATAACTGTCTTCTGCCTTTTTCTGTTTCTTCAGCAACAACAATGAATGGTCTAGACAGACTAGTGATCACATTGATTGGTATGAAGCAGCTTCTGTATTATTATAGTCTAAGCTTGCCTAGCTAGTAGCAGGGCTGATAACGATCCTGGAGAACATAGCTTGGTTCTTTAAACAAAAAGAAACCAGGTTCTGGCACTTTGTAAAAAGTAAATATTGCAAAACTCCATCCATATACATTTTTTCCTTCCCATGTTTGACTCCTACAATTTTTATATTCTCACATCCCCAAACATCAACATTGGATTTGGCCCACTCTTATACACAAACTGTTAAGGAGGAAGGATTAAATACATTTCTGCATGTCCAATACTTATTTTATGATCATACTTTGACCTAGATTTTAATCAATTTTAAATATATTTTCCTGGTTTCTAGTTCAATTATGTATTACAAGGGATTTGTCAAATCTGACTTGACTATGAGCTAAACTAAGTTTTCTATAGCTGGTTTTGAAAGCTCCATGTAACTATTAAGTAGAAATAAGGATGAGCAGGATATACTTATTTTTGCAGTTGCCCTAGCTACACCAAACCTAAACTTGAATGAGGCATTATTTCGCTTTTAGTTGAAGTATTCTGAAATGGTTTTTGATATTTCATGCAATTGCATGCAATATCTAATCTGAGGTTAAGGACTGAAATGCCTGAAATTGCTCTGAACTTTTGGAATTTTCCAACATGGGAAAGACCTAATCCATACATTTAAAATTATTTATGCAGTTTAGTGCTTTTTTATTTCCTGAAAGATACAAACTGATATATTGTATGTGCGTTTGTATAATTATGTTTCCTAGTTTCAAAATGTAACCATAGACTGGGAATAGAGAGCTATGAATTCCTGTTTTATTAAGGCTTAGCACATGAAAATAATGAAATTGAATTGACAGTGCTGAAGCAACTTTTATTTTCTTAGTTGTTGCCTCTTTGAGTCCTTTCAATACAATTGCTTAGAAGAATTATTTAACTTTGGGCAGAGAAATTGGAAGAATTGTTGGTGCCCTTTCCCCCCAAATTTCCATGCTCTTTTTTGTTCCACCCTACTAATATATTAACTTTATAAAAGATTAGGATTAGTTTTGTGTTCATTCATAATTAAATATGTTCCATCATTCTCCCAGAATTGCCCTATAATTTTTTAAGGATGTATTCACCGTCCATTTTCAAACATTTCAGGGTATAACAATAGAAGTGCAACAAATGATATTAGAATTAGATAATCTTAACCAATCAATAAATCCATATGAGTACATCTAATTACCCATATATTTTGGGACCTAATATTATGTTCTTGTTTTTTTAATCACTGATTCCATATATTTTCCAATTCATTCATTCATTCATTCATTCATTCATTCATTCATTCATTCATTCATCTTAGAGGCTTTCAATTCACAACTCTGGGCAGCATAGAAAACAATTAAGTGCACATTCACTCTCTCACACACTAAACAGAAAAACCAAGTGACAAGCAAGACACTACTAATCAATATACTACCATGATTCCTAGAGAAGTGTTCAGTCAACACTCTGACCCAATACCGAAGAAAACAGCAGGTCTTCAGACAATAAAAAAAGGGGGGCAGTAAAATTGGAGCCAAACAAATCTTGAGAAACAAGTTGTTCCACAAGGTGGGCACCATGGCAGAGCAACACATTTCTGGACCTCATATTATCAATGCTGACAAATGCATCAGGGCAAGCAGAGCTAAAATGAGATAAGTGATTTTCCCTAATAACTCAGGCCTGTGCTATGAAACACACAAATAATAAGAATATGTTGAATTGCACCCAGAAATTACTAGAAGCTAATGCAGTTTATAAACTGATGGTGTAACGTGGGTACATTCAGGCATGCCCGTAACTACCTGTGCCAATGCACTTTAAATCAGTTGTACCTTCCAAGTCTTCTTAAAACAGAGACTTATGTAAAACACATTCCATTATTCAAATGAGATGTCCTTAAGGCATGCTTGACCATGAGCAGGGCCTCCCAATCCATAAGTAGGAAAAATTGGCTCACAAAATAAACTTCTGCAAAGGTTTTCCTGACTTGACCTGCCAATGGCTCTTCTAGCAGAAGCTTTAAGTACAATTGGACCCCCAAATTATGCACCAATTGTACTTATAGCTCTTGCTAGAAGAGCCATTGACAGATAAAGTCAGGGAAATCTTTGGAGAAGTTTATCTTGTGGGCCAATTTTTCCTATTTGTGGATTGGCAGGCCCTGCTCATGGTCAAGCATGGTGGAGTGTGAACGCATCAAGATCTAAAGCTGGAAAATTCCTAACATAACAACAATCTAAAATCCACAAATATTTATCCTTATTAGACTTCAGCAGAAATCTGTTCCTTCCCATCCAGATTCCCAAAACTTTTAGACACTCAGATAGAATCTTGAGTGCATCACTTAGTTGAACAGAAACAGATAAATATAATTTGAGTATTATCATCAAGAGTACTGTATAGATAATAGCTTAGCCCCATAGCAGTGGAAAACCCAACCCACCAGTTACTGTATCATTGCTATGTCATCAGGAATTATACCAACTTTTTTGGCCAGTTTCTGACATCATCCCAAGAGATATTGGATATTGTTAAAATATCTTCTTCAGTTTGGGAAGGCAAATATGCAATTGTCCCATATTCAGAAAAGTCGTGACATTTTATTGCAGGATATGTTGAGGTTTTTTTTTAAAATATACTGTCAATTTTATTATATTTTATTATAATTGTATTATATTGTCACATTTTATTGCATTTTCCCAAATAAGACAGAACCATTATATGTAAAAGAATTTCACATAACTTGGTTGATAAATATATTAAGTATCCTTTTCCTTTTAATGAAAGGTCTTTCATTAGCTTTCATTTCAAATCATGCCAATAACAAATATTAGTCTGTTGGTATTTCTAAAAATCATTTTGCTATTGCTCATAAAAATATCAAAGTCACTAATATAGATCATGATAAATTAATAGATCCAAAATGAAAGGAGCAGAAAAAATGTAATATTGTAATATAATTCATATTGGTGGTGCTGACACTATAGCATAAATTAATATTAGTTGCTGTTTCAGTGAAATCTTCTGTTCATAAATTTGGCATTTTTTTCCATTTCAGATGGAAAAGCTCAACCATGGACAACTAAATATCACAAGGGTTACAGAATTTATTCTTCTTGGCTTCCCAGGCTCACCACATTTTCAGCTCTCCATCTTCATAATTTTTTTAATCATATACATTCTGACCATCTTAGGAAATCTCTCCATTATCCTTCTCATAATAACATATCAACATCTCCACACTCCCATGTATATTTTCCTTTACAATCTTGCTTTATTGGAAATATGGTTCACAACTGCCTCTATCCCTAAGATCCTTGCCATTCTTCTGGGGGGAAGCAGAAATATCTCTTTCTCTTGCTGCATTCTGCAGTTATATTTCATTTTTTCTTTTGGATGCACTGAACAGTTGCTATTAGCTGTGATGGCTTATGACAGATATTTGGCCATATGTTATCCTTTGCATTACAGCACTATCATGAATATCAACCTGTCTTGTAAGATAGCTCTTGGATGTTGGCTGGGGAGTTTCCTTCTTATTTGCATACCCACATACATGGTTACAACACTGTCCTTCTGTGGGTCCAATGTGATCAATAATTTCTATTGTAACCTTGATGCTTGGATCATACTGTCATGTACAGATACACGTTTCATTGAGCTAACATTTTTTTTCATGGCTATTATTGTTGTTATAGGCTCCTGTATGGTGACCCTTCTTTCCTATATGTACATTATCTCCACAATTCTGCGCATTCCTTCCACAAAAGGTCGACAAAAAGCTTTTTCCACATGTTCTTCCCACCTTGCTGTTGTGATCATTTGGTATGGTTCCACCATGTTCCTCTTTGTCAAGCCTTCTAAAGAAATTTCTTTAGAAAAAAACAAGTTAGTAAGTGTCTTCAATGTGATTTTGGTCCCACTTCTGAATCCTTTTATTTATACATTAAGAAACAAAGACATTAGGGATGTTTTGAAGAACGTATTTCACAGGTGATTGACAAATTATTGACTGATGTAAAAGACTCAATTTTTTTTAAAACAAAGGTGCTCCTCAGCAATGTTGAATTTTAACTCTTACAGGTGGCAGGAATAGTATTCCCAAGCTAGCCACATTGTCCAGAACTGTTTCAATGAAGTTGCATTGCTGATGTCCTCATTCTGGAACAATTGCGGAAGATATTTGTTATCTATTTATTTTTCTCTCTCTGTTTCAAAATGTTAGTATTAAATAAATGTTTAAAAAAACAATCACTCTGTAACTCACTTAACAGGGCTGGGAGGGGATGGAAGGAACAGGTCTATTCTTACCCTTTTTCCTTTTGAATATTTTGTTCTCATTCATATTTTCTATCTAAAATGAAAACTCAGACAGGCAATCAATTATTTAGTTTTGAGAATGTTGTCATTCATTCACTCATTAAAAAAATAGTTTCAGAACTGATCCTAAAATCTGGGTATCAGATGCAGAGTTCATTTATATAGATAATACCTTCAGGATCTAATGGGACTTTCTTCAATTATTGTCTGAACAAATGGGACACAATGGAGCATTGATGATGTTACCAAGTTTGTCTAATGAAATGTCTGCAAGAAAACCAAGCACAGAGAGTGTCAAGGACCCTTCACAATGGAACACCACTTGTCCCACTAAGATTCCTGCCTGGTGCCTCTGTCAATGGGTATGATTGGCATTTTGAGAAACTGTAATGAATATTCCAAGAAAATGAGTTGAACAAGAGGTTCCAAAATGAAAAGGACGCCTCACAAACATGTTATGTATAAGGTGAACATTGCTGCATATTATCATTTTCAGTACATCAGAAATTAATTATCAATCCCCATTTATCCCAAAGGTGCTTTTTTCAGGAGGCAAGTGGACTTTCTTGTTTTTTCTTTGAAGACATTTCGCTTCTCATCCAATAAGCTTCTTCAGCTCTGACAGGATAGTGGGGAATGGAAGGATTTATACTTTTTGCAGTCAGCTAGTGGTGTGGGAGTAGGAATGGATTTCCAGAGAAAAAAATTGCAGACTACAGGAACCAGGAGCACTACTCAAGTGACCTTGAGGACACAGATAAACCTCCAAGTGCTTCAACTTTGACCCTCTAAAAGGATGCAAATGACCAGCTGTATGCAAGGAGTATAAACCCTTCCATTCGCCACTATCCTGTCAGAGCTGAAGAAGCTTCTTGGATGAGAAGCGAAATATCTTCAAAGAAAAAACAAGAAAGTTCAGTTGCCTCCTGAAAAAAAGCACCTTTGGGACAACCATGACCTCAATGACTGAAAATCTCTACAATCCCTATTTAGCATTTTAAAGTTTTATGATTTTATATTTTAGGGCTGCAAAATTGTATCTACAAGCATCATGTTTAGATTATAATTCATAGGATCCTGGTGCTTATCATGTTATATTTACCACACTATGATGTCCCTCTTCAAAATGTGAGTGAATATTTAATTACTCAATACCACTTGTGTCTTGGAAGCAACACTGGCTGTGTTCATTCAGCTGTCTATGTATCAATTACATAGTATTATGTATCAAAACATTTTACAGTTTTATGGTTTTATATTTTAGCGCTGCAATACTGCATCTGCAGGCATCATGCTTAGAATGATTACAGGCCGTAGGGGATGAGTGCTTACAATGTTATATTTACCACAGTGTGACATCCATCATGAAACAATATGTCTAATTTCTCGATGCCAATTGTGTCTAGGTAGCAGTACTGGTTGTGTTCATTCTGATGTACACGTATAAATAAAGGATTGGTACTTGCAAGTTCATGGAAGCCAACACCCATTCTACTTGATGAAGGGAGGCCAAGCATCTTCATGAAAAAATACAAATATGAGGAAAGCTCACATCTGGCATAGAGTAGCTAATTCAGCAGCAGCAGCATAGCGAGTTGTGTATCAAATTGTCACAACATCCACATTCATACATCTTTTCTTTCTTTGTCAATGCAAGTGGTTTCCATGGCTATCAAAATTCACTTTTATTGGGATGGCAACATGAAGCATTCTAAGTAAACAATACTTTATGAATGGTAAAATACTCTAACTTTTTCCAGAGATTTTCATTCAGAATTGAACACTGCATTAGTTTTACAGAGATCACTAGTGGGCAATATTAGTAAATGTATGTCACACAAAATGATGAAATGTAACTCTAATTAAAAGAATATATTTTTAAAGAAAACTACAGGTAGTCCTTGATTTGCAAAAGTTCATTTTGTGATTCTTCTAAGTTACAATGGCACAAAAAATGACTTATGACTGTTTTTCACACTTATGACCATTGCAGCATTACTATGGTCATGTGATCAAAATTCAGATGCTTGGCTTCTGATTCATATTCATGACTGTTTCAGTGTCCCAGAGTCATATGATCAGCTTTTGAGACCTTCTGACAAGCAAAATCAATGGGAAGCCAGATTCACTTAACAACCATGTTATTAACTTAATACCTCCAATGGTTAATTTAACAACTGTAGCAAGAAACTTGATAAAATGGGGCAAAAAAACCTTCACTTAACAAATGACTCATTGAGCAACATAGATTTTGCACTCAATTCGTAAATTGAGGACTACCTTTAGTAATTTTAGACTGGCAATTTAAAATATTATTTGTTATCAGAAATAAGATATCATATAGATTATCTGCCCTTTTAAAGATGTTTGGTGGAATTAAAACAGAAATTAATAGTATTTGAAAAATTCTTATAAGACCAGTATCATACTGGTCGGGGGGCAGGGGGTAGAGGAATCAAAAATTTTAAAATAATATTTTGCAAAAGTTCTGCAGCAAATGAAATTTTCACTGGCAAATGAGGAAGGGCTGTGCACTAGCACCAAGTTAAGGAACCAGGCATAGCCTGTTCATAGTCTATGTCAGGGGTCCTCAAACTTTTTAAACAGGGGGCCAATTCACGGTCCCTCAGACTGTTGGGGGGCCACACCGGCTGGGTGGGAGTGGCTAGGTGACCATGTGACTGGGTGGGCATGGCTAGGTCATGTGACTAGGTGGGTGTGGCCAATTTAACAGTCCATTAAACAATGCATACAAATTAAACTTTAGTTTGTTTTGCTCCTGGGGGTCTTTTATTTGCTTTTGTTTGCATGTTGCTCTTTTGGTTGACTTTTCTTTTTACTAGATCGTTTTTTAAGTTGTTTAGGAGTCTAGTGGTCCACTTCAGGAAACTCAGTTTTGCAGCAATTCTTCTCAGCCCCAAGGAGCTTATAATCAACAAATAGAACAAACCAGGGAAGGCATTCCCTCTACTTGTTTTGGGTGGGTGGGAGGCAAGGGATTCAGTCCAAGAGCTGGGCCTCCTTAGACAGCTCTCCCTCTCTCTCTCTCTCTCTCTCTCTCTCTCTTCTGGAGGTGGGGGAACGTGAAAAATTGGCTGTTTTCATCCATTATTATTATTATTTTTTTGCCTCCTGGGGCATCTGTATATCCCGTTTTTCACCTCTCCCGCCTCCAGAAGCATTCTGCTGTCCAAAAACAAGCAAAAACGGGCCATTTTTTGGCCAAAAATGGGCTGTTTTCACCCATATTTTGGCCTCCCCCCCTCCAAAACATCTCAGCAGGCCAAAATTGTTGGCCTTACCTTTCAGTTCCAGCCTGCCCGGCTCGCGAAGGTAAGTCCTAGTCTCGGCCAAAGGGTGGGAGGGGCAATGTGGGTGGGGCAGCCTCGTGGTCCTGCGTGGGCCGGATTAATGGCTTTGGCAGGCCGCATGTGGCCCACAGGCCGTAGTTTGAGGACCCATGGTCTATGTGTTCCCCATCTTTGCTTTATATTCAATGAAGTAATTGAAGCAATTAGGATATTCCTGAATTTCAGCTCTATGAATGTTGTTGTGTCTGTTCTTGTTGAAAATCATCGTAGAATACCCCTTTCGGAGCCTAGACTAGTGTACATATAATGGTGTGCTGGTAAATGTTTAAGAACTGGCTCTGATGGTCCTATTGCCTACTGTGATACATCACTAACTGCAGAACAGCTGATTGTGTACTAGACATTGGGGGTCTAGTAACAGCTGATTGTGTACTAGACATTGGGGGCTTGCTAAATTCCAGAAAATTTAATAACCGTTTCCCATGTGCTAGTGCAATCTGGTTCCAATACATCACTGTTGTCTGTGTTTTTGTGTGTACTTTGCATATGTATATACTCTGATTAATTAATTACAAGATGTTGGTGTTGGTTTTTAGCAACCATAAATAGCTAGACCTTCTCTGGGATGATCTATTCCCAACCTAGTCCTTTTGGTCATTGAGTGATACACTCATTACTGAGTCCATCAACTTTCCTGCTGGTCTTCTTATTCTCCTCTTTCCCATATAAAGGAAGACAGAAGAGATTGAAATAATGTGTGTAGGACTTCCTCTTCCTCTTTTCACCACAATCATCTGTAAGGTATGCACTCATGAAAGATCACTGTGCAAAAACAACACAGTAAATTTTCACAGAGGAGGCCAGACTGGAACTAGAAGAGTCACAAACAGAGATTCAAAGTTATGGCTCTTGATAAGTTAGTTTCTCAAACACACATTTGCTAATAGCCCAGTACTATTAAATTTGCTAATTCTTAACTTTTCAGAGCACTATAAGAATTTAATCACAACCCAGTCCTACTTGTTCCAAGCTTGGAGTAGCAGTTGTAATTTCATGCTATGGTAATCATACTTCATAAAGTATTACTTTTTTGAAAAACTTTATGAAACAATCAAAGTTCTTTCTTCTGTGTATTTTCTCTCCCCCCCCCAAAAAAAAAGTTTACTTGGATGATATGACACTAATTAGAAACAGCTCTCAGCTGGGATTAAATTAATTGTACCATTAATGTTCTTGAAATACTTTTGGTCAGTGCACTAGAATCCAGTTTGACAATGCAGACCAGTATGCCCAATACTGGTTACTCTGAAAACTTTTGTGTTCCATTTGTCAATGAAATGCTAAGAAAATTAACTTTTCTCCAAAAAATAAATTGGGGGAAATACAAATCAGTGGAAAACTAAATATATCTTTATAGTCAGAGATTTTCATGGATGTAATGGGTTACTGAGAACTTCACTTAGAAGATCAGAAAGGAGAGTCACCAGGAAATTTTGTTGCTGAGACATTTTGTATGAAGGTAAGGTAAACTTAATAATATTTTTCTGTGTAACACTTCTTCTGGAGTTCTTAAATTTTACAGTTGCTTGGTATCTGTAGTTTCTTAATCAGAAAATTTATACTTATTTTTGAAGCAAGCACAATGACTCAAATAAGTAAATGATTGGGGAAGACATTCCTGACATTATTTTAATCTAATCCTGCCTTTGAATGTTTAATTTATTTTTTCTCTTTTTATTACTTTTCTCAATCTTCCCTCAAGATTTTTGGTTTCACCAAATCCTATCAATTGGGGAAAGGTGAATCATTAGGATTCTGAACAGTAGCATAAAGAAAAAATATTTATTCTCTGAATTTCAGCAAAATTCAATAATATTGGTATAAAGATGTATTGTGTTTACACCCACAACAATGGATTTCCATGTTAGAATTTAAACTTATATGGTGTTGAATGTCTTCAAGGTCACTCAATTACTACCAGCGTGTTTGCTCAAAAAGGCATTAATCCAAAGTACAGCCATACCTATGTTGAAACTATACCCTCACTTTGCCTTCTCATTCATGCCTTCCCTCTCAAACTAGATTTTCCATAAATTGCAGTTCTTTTCTAGAAGCAAATTACACTAGAATTATCTTATTCACATTTCACTTAAAAATAGGTTATTTTTTCCCCAATCCTTAATATGCACTTTCCAGAACTAATGCAAATAAAAAATACATAAAATAAATTGTCCAGGCATCTCTCTCTCTCTCTCTCTCTCTCTCTCTCTCTCTCTCTCTCTCTCTCTCTCTCTCTCTCTCTCTCTCTCTCCAGTATCTCTCTCTCTCTCTCTCTCTCTCTCTCTCTCTCCAGTAGAAAGGTATGCATATATATTCCGATGTGTGTAAATAATAAATAGGATTTATTTCTCTCTATGTATAGGAATGGAGTTATAGGAATGCTGCTTTTCTTTGGCTTTGGGTTGTACTTTAACAATTGCTTCCAGCAACACAAATCCAGTGTTTAAGGGGAAAAATTCATCTAAGACATTTAAAATCCTCCTCCCCCATTTTAAATTTGAATCAGTAAAACCTTAGGACCAAATGCATAACAGTTTTCTGTCTTTTTCTTTTTTTCAACCACACAAATGAATGGCCCACATGGACTGCTGGACACTTCAGTATTAAACAGCATCTGTGTTATTGTCTTCTCAGCATGACTAGCTAATAGCAGGACTGATAGCCATCCTGGAAAACAAGAGTTTGATTCTTTAAACCAAAGGGAAGCATCTTCTGGGATGTTGTACAGAATAAATATGCTAAAAATATTTCTTGCCCTTTTGGGTGCCCCCCCCAATTCATACTATTTTGATTATTTTTTCCCCACTCTCACATCCCCAAACAGCAAAATTTGAGCTGGCCCACACTTAGGCAAGATCTGTTAAGGAGGAAGGAGTAAATATATTTCTTAGGAAATGGAGTACTCATTCAGTACTTATTTGTGACTATACATTGATCTAGATTTCAACTAATTTATCAGGTTGCTAAATCTGTGTTGATTGTGAGATAAACTATAACTGGTTTGCAGAGATGCAGATAACCATTAGATCAGGGGTCTTCAAACTTTTTAAACAGGGGGCCAATTCACAGCCCCTCAGACTGTTGGGGGGCCGGACTGGCTGGGTGGGCATGGGTAGGAGATCATGTGACTAAGTGGGCATGGCCAATTAGCAGTCCATTAAATTAAACTTTAATTTGTTTTGCTTCTGGGGGTGTTTTATTTGCTTTTGTTTGCATGTTGCTCTTTTGGTTGACTTCTTTTTACTAGTTCATTTTTAAGTTGTTTAGGAGTCTAGTGGTCCACTTCAGGAAAATCAAGTTTTGCAGCAATTCTTCTCAGCCCCAAGGAGCTTACAATCAACAAGTCTGTCTGTCTGTCTGTCTCTCTTTCTCTTTCTCTTTCTCTTTCTCTTTCTCTTTCTCTCTCTCTCTTTCTCTCTCTCTCTCTCCCTCTCTCTGTCTATCTCTCTCTCTCTCGCCAACTCTCTCTCTGTCTATCTCTTTCTCTTTCTCTCTCTCTCTCTTTCTCTCTCTCTGTCTATCTCTCTCTTTCTCTTTCTGTCTATCTTTGTCTCTCTGTGTCTTGTCTCTCTCTTCCCCCCCTCTCTCTTTCTGTCTCTCTCACTCTCTCTCTCTCTTTCTCTCTCTCTCTTTCTCTCTCTCTGTCTATCTTCTGGAGATGGGGGAGGTAAAAATCGAGGTGCGCGGATGCCCTGGGAGGCCTCCGTGCCTCTCATTTTTGGCCTACAGAGTGATACTGGAGGTGGGGGAGGCAAAAAATGGGCCTGTTTTTGGCCTCCCGGGGCATCCACGTGCCCCATTTTTTACCTCCCCCACTTCCAGTAGCACTCTGCAGGCCAAAAACGGGCCCATTTTTGGTCTCCAGGGGCATCCACCCCCCCTGTTTTTTACCTCCCCCGCTTCCAGAAGCATTCTGCCAGCCAAAAATGTTGGCCTTACCTTCCAGTTCCAGGGGGCTTGCGAAGGTAAGTCCTGCACTCAGCCAAAGGGGAGGGCAGGGTGATGTGGGTGGGGCAGCCTTGTGGTCCTGCCCGGCCCAGATTAATAGCTTTGGCGGGCTGTATCCAGCCCGCGGGCCATAGTTTGAGGACCCCTGCATTAGATAGTACCAAAAAATGGACAGAAAACATTGAGTTGTGCAGTAACTCAAACTACAACATAAAGCTGTAATGAGGCATTATTTTGATTTTAATGGAAGTATTTGGTAAGGGTGTATGACCGAAATGATGACTCAAGGGATCAGGGGCTGGCTACTCTCAAACTTTTCATGCAGCTTAGTGATTTTTATTTGATGATTGATACAAACTGATATATCTATGTGTAAATATGCGCCCTAGTTTCAAAGAGTAATCATTTGCTGGGAAGTAAGCTACGCATCCAGTGTTAATATTCTTTAATATATTCAAATACAGATAGTCCTTGTTTAGTGATTATTCATTTACAATGACTGTTCAGTTATAACAGTGCTGAATGAAGAGGCTTATGGTCAATCAAAATTGCAGCCATGATCAAATAATGATGATTTGGGTACTTGGAAAATGGTAGGTTACAACTACTTCAGCATCCCAGAAATCATGTAATTGGAATCTGCACCTTCACCTGGCCAGAAGTAATGATTTCATGTACTTAACATCTGCAACCAGGAATGCCAAAACTATCATTGCACACATAACTAAGTTGCACAGTTATGTGATTTTTTTTGCTTTATGATCATGTGACTTAGTGACAGAGTTCCCAGTCCCAATTATAGTCATTAACTGATGACTACCTAATCTATAAATCATAAATCACTCAATCCATGCTGGCATCCCCTTTTGGTTGCATGTTGTACAATGTCAAAATATGGGTTATGATAGCAGTACCTATGAAGTGCAGAGGTGGGTTCCTCCCGGTTCGGACCAGTTCACCCAAACCGGTAGCAACCCACTGGTGATGTCACGATGATGTCATGGATCCGGTTCAGTTGGTGCCGGTCTGTGGATGCCGCCATCTTCTTTAAAAAAAAATTTTTTTTAAATTTTTATTTATTTATTTATTCTTCTGTGCATGCACAGCAGCCGAGTTTCCGGCACTGCGCATGTGTCACCATCTTGTTTTTGGCTTTTTTTAAAAAAAAATATTATTTTGCACTGCGTTGTCATGCGGCGCAGGAGGAAGTGAACCGGCAGCAAGGTAAGTTAGAACCCACCCCTGAAGTGTCATTACAATGCTGGGAAATCATGGGATGTATTTCTTAAAGAAGTAAAAGAAAATAGGAGCTGTTCCTCCAATAGGACCCCAAATTATGTATCAGTTGGGAGTGCCATTCCATTAAGATCTAAGGATAGAAAATCATCAGCATCAAGGGAACTTAAAACTCACAACCATTCATCCTTACTGAAATGTGTTACTATTCAAAAAGTGAACTCCTACTCACGCGGAGGAAGCCTAAAAGGCCATTAACTTGGTTTAAACAAGGTTCCAATTGCCCCCATTAAAAATCAAATTGCCCCCCTGTGGGGTGTGGGCCCCATGTTGGGAATCACTGGTATAGGGCCTGACAGAGGCCTAGAACTTGATCTCTGCTCATCAATATAGTGAAACAAACTTCAGTGGAAAGAAGAATGCTATGAGTGCTCATTTCTGTTCCTGAATTGATCCAAAAGAAAACTATGAAGAATGGTACTTTTTGCCACTATTAGAAGTCTTTAGTGCTCTCTGAATTGGGCTGTTTTCTTGAAGACAGTTCATTAATCAAATTAGGTAACATCATCAGTGCTAGTAAGGAGTAGGATTTTCTCTCAGTTTATTTTCTAGTGGTGTGCCCTGTCAGTATTGGTTGGGGTGATCTTAGAAGTTCTTTGGCTATATAAATCTCACTCTTTACTAGCACTGATAATGTTACCTAGTTTGAATAATGAAACATCTGCAAGAAAACAATCAAATTCAGAGAGCAGCAAGGACCCCTCATTTCAACCCTGAGCTACAAATATTCTCCTTTAATGGAATATTAGGAATTACCTTGGAAGACAGAGGAAATGTTGCTGCCTATGTCATGATCAAATAAAGGAGGGAGGAGGAATGGACAGAGAAAGTACTTAGAAAGGGTCCATCCTAACTAATCAAGTGCTAAAAAGAGAAGGCAGGAGGTTTGAATTTCCAAATTTGTAATACTTATGTTAGCCTCCCAAGTAGACAGACAGAAAACACGCCAACGTGAGCTAATTGTATTTTATTATAAAGCTATATTATCAGAATCTGGGAAGTCTGAAAATATAAATCTGTTATATCTTTTTATCACCTGATAATTTGGGTGGATCCTTTCTAGCTTCTTTTACTCAAGTCCCCCCCTTTTTTTCTTCCTGATTGTTATCTTGGCAGAATCACTCCCCCCCCCACACACACACACACAGTTCCAAGGACATTCTAATATTTCATTGCACTGTAAGATCAGGGAGGGGCAGGACAAATCATTCTAACTCCTCCAGAGATCTTTTACAAGTGCAATCAATGTTGCCTTATTATTTTCCCTATATCTAAATTTTGATTGAAAAAAAGTCTCTGTATAATAGGTATCTTCCAGAACCTTCTGAAACTTCAGCCCAACTATCTTCTCCACAACCTTCCCTAAAAAAGAGAGTTTGGAAAGAGGAGGAAAATTGTCTAATATTGCTAGGTCCAGTGATGGTTTCTTGAGGAGAGGAGATGGCACTATCCATTCATTCAATGATGAATCAACCTCTACCTAAATTCAAATGACTTCCTGGGCAATCTTGACCACCCAAGAGGGACATGGATCTAATACACAGATAGTCCAATTTTCACAGTTTCAAGGACTTTGTTTACTTCCCCAGGACCAACAAGTTCAAACTCTTTTCAAAAGAAACCATACAATACAGTCAGATTGTGCCTTATTCAACTCCATATGATCTGCACAACTAGAATCTATTGCAGTATGGACCTGAGCAACCTTATCTACCAGATGCTTCTAATGTGGTCTTGAAAATAGGTCTTTAGCTCTCCCTCCCTAGGAGGGTCTGATTCATCCAAATTGGTTGCCTAGATAGGTTTTGTGAACAACATCTTCGAATAGTCTGACTTTAATTGCTGAGTTTATTTATTTGTTTATTTATTTGCTTTCATGGTTAATTACTTATTAAATTGCTTCAGTTGACATTTTGTTCCAGCCTCACCTGATTTAACTCTTTAATGATTTTTAATATATATATTTATATTAGATGTTTACTGAACGACAGAGGAATGAAACTTCCATCACGGAATTTATACTCCTAGGATTTGGGAATCTTCATGGTCTACAGATCGTTCTCTTTATGATATTCTTGGCTATATATATAATAACTTTATCTGGTAACATCCTCATTTTGCTTGCTGTATCAACTAATCGAGGCCTCCACACTCCCATGTATTTTTTTCTAGGAAATTTCTCCTTCCTTGAAATCTGGTACACAACTTCTATTATACCAAAGATGCTGAGAACACTCTTAACAATGCATGAAGCTATCTCCTTCTCTGCTTGCGTTGCTCAATTTTATTTCTTTGGGTCTATGGCAGTCATTGAATGTTACCTTTTAGCAGTGATGTCCTATGACCGTTACTTAGCCATCTGCAATCCACTTCGTTATACAACTATCATGAACGTCAAAATCTGTCTTCAGATGGCAGCTGGTTCCTGGATAAGTGGATTCCTGACTTCCATAGCCCCCATTGTACTCACTTTCAGTTTGCCATTTTGTGCCTCCAATGAAATTGATCATTTCTTCTGTGATTTAGCTCCTGTTACAAAGCTTTCCTGTTCTGACCCTTACGTTGCAGAGATAACAACCTTCATTTTAGCATCAGTGGTGACTATAGGCCCCTTTCTTCTCACAGTAGCTTCTTATGTCAATGTTATTTCTACTATTCTTAAAATCCCCTCTGCCCAGGGGAAACAGAAAGCATTCTCAACATGTTCTTCTCATCTCATTGTGGTGACATTATTTTATGGCACTCTAGGTACCATTTATGCAGCTCCTTCAGCCAAACAGTCTCCAGTACTCAATAAACTCTTCTCTTTGCTATACACTGTGATTACCCCCATGATGAACCCCATGATTTACAGTCTGAGAAATAAAGATGTCAAAGAAGCTCTGAGGAAACTTATCTGTAAAAACTCCTATTGTACCTGTATCAATAACACGGTGGATCAAGAAACAATGTTTAAGGAAATACCAGTGGAAGTTGAGAAAAGCTGATACCTGAATGTTGAAGCATGATCCTTTCCTTTAATTAAAGTTAAATGTATTTTTTATTTATTTACTCTCACTGTTTTAATGTGTGTATGGAATTAGCACATTTGCTGAAAACCTTTGAATGTTAATAATCATAACTCAATCTCTGGAAGCCAGAAAAAAATAATTAATTATGCAAGAACACCTATACAAGTGGTGTGCCTGACATATAAATCATTTAACTCACATCAAAGTATTTTTTATATGATTATCCCCATCCCACCCAAACAAGAAAAAAAAAACTTGGAAAAGATGGGTTCTGGAATTCATTCTATTCCCTTAATACAAGTTTTAAGTTTTTAAATGACTGGGTGGAGGTGATCCTAGAAAAAAGGAACTGTCACAGTAGTGCGTTCTAAAACCTGTTGCTACCAGTTCGCTCATGTGCTCACGCGCATCTGTGATGCTTCTGCGCATGCGCAGAAGTGTCCCGGGTGGGTGGGTGGAGCCTCCTGCTGCCGCTACCGGTTCTAAGAACTGGGCCGAACCGGGAGCAACCGCTGAACTGTCATTACCTTAAGCTTTTCTTAGATGAGCACATTGGAATTTTTTTTTTTTTTTAAAAAGAGAGTTTTGGGGGTCCAATCTATTTTAACTTTTGTCTTTCTTTTTTTCCCCCAGCACACCAAATGTACTGCATCTTCCTTCAATTCAGTTAAATTACTATTGCATATTAATATAATGGCAAAATCCAACTTCTTAGTTTTTAACTTCTTTTTAATATTCAAGTAGTATTTTTTTGCAATTTATATTATTTTAGTTTTTAATTATAATTCCATACATATCTTTATTTTGCATTTTATTTTTAAAATACATATCTTTATTTTGCATTTTATTTTTCTTTCTTTTTAGTCATCCTGTTTTTTTTTATTACTTTGAAGCTTAGAATACTGTGATCCTTCCTTCTACTGATACTAGTATAATCAGCCTAATGCAAAACTGTTTTTTCCTGAAGATTGGTTTGATGGTATTATGAATTCTTGGCTGTGATATTTGTGTTTATATCAAATAGTAGAACTTTTAATACTAGTGGGCTGGATATAGCCATTACAATACACAATATTGTGCGTTTTATAAAAAATAGCTAATCATTGTTCCTCTCTAGCACTGATATCCTCCAGAGGGTTGGATTGCGATTCATAGAACTTTATGCTAATGGATAAAAGTTGTAGTTTAACATAGCTGTTGGCCTCCAGATTGGAAAAAGCTCACCTTGATCCAGCTCCCCAGAAGGCTGGACAATAAAAAAAATGTGAGAATAAGGCAAGTATTAGCAGTGGGTAGCAGTTTTTTTGAAAATCCTGGATATTCAAATTGTTAAAGATTTATCAGAGTCAATACCACCCTGCTCATTATAATGAAGATCTATAGAAAAAAAAGTTTGCTATTATTTATACAAATTATGGTTTACTAAGAAATGATAGAAGAATCTCTAATTACGTGGGGGAAAAGTTATTGAAGATTTTGCAAACCTATAGCCTCATATCAAATAAAATAAAATAACATAGGCTTGTTTTAAAGCCAGTGATTTTTAATTTGTTAACTAACAACCTCCAAAATTTGTTAACTAACACCCCCCTCCCAAATAATAATAATAATAATTGCAGAATGGTCCATCTTTATAGCTTGGAAGGTTTAGAGGGCTATAAATGTATCTTGTCAGATTAGACCAAAGCAAAGCAAAATGTGGGAGTTCTCAGAACAAAAATGGAACATGGCTAAGTACTTGTCAATTTTTTTTTCTTACTGAAACTCCATTCACTTAATTTTAATTGGTTCAGAAATTGACACTATTATTTATTTATTATTATTTATTAAATTTGTATGCCGCCCAACTCCCAAGGGACTCTGGGCGGCTTACAACAATATAAAAAACTATTAAAAGATAACACAATAAAAACATTTATTATAAAAAACATTTATAAACATAAAAACACTAGCAATTATAGCTATATTTGCAAGCTGATTTTTTTTGTCAATGATGTGGGTTTACCATACAGTGATATCAGTGAGAAAAATGGGCTTAGCCTATTTCATATTTATTGCATAAGCAAAACATTAAAAAAAATCTAATGTGAAAAAATAATGCACAAGGAATATTAAATTATTACAATGAAGATTTCTGTTATAACTTAAAGATGGGGAGGGATAAGCAGGGAGGAAGATGGATCTGTTGTTAATCTATCAACCATCTGCATTATGACACTCTCCCATTGGAGACCCAGGCCAACTGGCAGAGCCATTTCTTCAAGTTCTTGTGGAAGGTCAAAAGAGTGAGAGCTTGACCTCACTCCAGGGGGCAAGATGTTCTAAAGGGCAGGAATGAATTTATCTTGGTGCTAAGTATGGATCAGTCAATACACCAAAAACATAGCTTCAACTTTTTTCCATGGTGTTGTATTGTTTTATTTGACCAAAGCCAGTCCTGATTGTAAAGCAAATCATCAATATTTTGATAATTTTATAATGTCAAGACTTAGTGTAATACAGATACTGAGAATTTGAATGTATCAGGTTAAACATTTTTGCAGTTTCCAGTCTGGATCAGTCATGGGGACCAGAGGTTTAGTCTTTGGAGCTTTCAGATTTGTGCTGGAGCTCTATGCTAGGGAGGTAGAGAGAAGATTCCCACACCCATGTCACTTATTTTCTTGGTTTTTACTTTTTGTTTAAACTTTTCTAATTTTAATTGTTTTGTATTAACTTTTTATTATGCCACTGCAACAGTGAGATGGGCAGCATATTTAAGAAATAAATAAAGAAGGCATCAGGGTTGGTTGTTGTTGTTTTGGTTTGATTTGTGTGTGCATGTGTGTCTGTTTTGTAGGTGTGTTTCCCCCCCGAATCAATCATATGCAGTGTTTTGCAATGCAGAGAAATTTTATTTTAAAATACTATGGTGGAAGGCAGGATTATTTTTTTTCTGGAATATATGTTAAATATACAAATACATAATTGTGATAACTCATGTAAATCACAGTGTATAAAATAAATCACTCCATTGTTCAGTATACAATGCAGTGAATATAAGAGAGCATCTTTTTTTAAATAGGAAAATTAAGTAAATTAAATAATGATATTGAAGTGAAATTATAAACAGAAAATTAAACTTTAAAATTATATATAAATTATATACTCTGTTCTGAGTTCCTCTTCATTTATGGGACTTTTTCTCTATGATGTATGACTTACTCCTGAAAAATTCTAGGCTGCAACAACACAAATATTTGACCCTAATTCAACCCAAAGCGATGAAGCATCAATTTTGGGCCATATTTAAATAAGAGAGAAGATCTGCACTGACATAACGTTTGTCTTTAGCTGGAAGCTTAAACATATGAAGAGCAGTTTCGGGAATTAGGTATGTCCAGTTTAATGAAAAGAAGGACTAGGTGTGACATGATAGCAGCATTCCAATATCTAAGGGACTGCCACAAAACTATTATCCAAAAAATCTGAAGACAGGACAAGAAGCAATGAATGGAAACTAATCAAGGAGAGTACTCACCTAAAACTGAGGAGAAATTTCCTGACAGTTACAACAATTAATCAATGAAATGACCTGCCTCCAGAAGTTGTGGATGCCCCAATACGTGAGGTTTTTAAGAAGAGATTAGACAACCATTAGTCTGAAATAGTATAGGGTTTCCTACCTGAACAAGGGTTGGACTAGAAGACATCCAATGTCCCTTCCAACTCTGTTATTCCATATCCTGAGTTCTGAAAACAAAGGAGTACAGTGTCTGACACTGTTTTCTGTACACAACTTGAAGGAATATGAGCTATAATCTGTCAGTTTCCATAGTTCTCAATATATAGTTCCTTCAAGATACAAAGGTGTTTATTTTCTCAATCTGGGTCCCATAACTATTGTTAAAAATCATCACAGGATTCCATCTTTCATTTTCCTTACTCCTTTTAGGGTTCAGGATCAGTCTTTTGATCATGTATAAATACACACAGCTCTTAAGTTATAACCAGTCACTTAGCGATCTTTTGAATTTATGATGGGCCACCTGAAAATGTACTTATAACTTGGTTCTGAAGTTCTGACTTTGCCTGTCCTATGGTAATCTGATCAGATTTCTGGCACTTGGCAACTAGCCCACATTAATGTCCATTTGCAGTCTCCTGCAGTCACATCTTTGCCATAAAGAAGCATATATTTATTTTTGCAAAAATGCCACATAGTGAATATTTGATTCACTTAATGATTGCAGTGTTCCCTTAACTACCATGGCAGTTGCTTCACAATCACAGCATTTGCTAATGACCACTACAAAACAAGAAGGTCATCAAATCAGGTCAGTCACATGATGACCCACTTAAGTCAAGAACTATCTGTACTAAAGAACAGTACTTGCCACTGATTGCTGAGCTTCTCTGATGGGCAGAGGGTTCAAGGATTGCATGTGTACCTCAGTTTAGTTTCATATAGCTCTTGGCCCGTCTTCAGATTCTTCCAACTTGGTTGTGGTTTAATTCATATCTTATATTGACTATACTTCAATTGGGAGATAATTCTCTAAGTGGATTTATCTCAAGTAAATGTTCTTGACTGAGAAGGTTTTCCACTATTCCCCTAGAATGTAAAACATTGCTGGCAGGGACATTTATGTATTTATTTAATTTATTTCTATATATGACTGCCCAACTCAAGGTGCTATGATGGGCAGCTAAACACACACATGACGGCTGTCAAAAAAGTCAAGATGGCAGCTGCAACCATGCTATTGAGACCCTTCCTTCCTCTTTTCTTACTTGGCTTGTCAAAGAATTATAGGCATGTAGTGATAAATTATAGTGCTCTTGCACATTTACTGATCATTTCAAATAGTTGCATGCAGAAACATTTTCCAATAGATTTTCCTTTTTGAGGACCAGAACAAACTCATGTTTGTTATACAGTGCATTCAGAAAGTATTCAGACCCCTTCACTTTTGTCAATTTTGTTATGCTGCAGTCTGATTCTACAGTTGTTAAAATTCATTTTTTCTCTCATTAATCTACACTCAGTATACCATAATGACAAAGTGAAAACAAAATTTTAGAAATGTCTGTAAATTTATGAAAAAGGAAAAAAAAACTATAATATGTTGGCATAAGTATTCAGACCCTTTGCAATAACACTTGAAATTTAGCTCAGGTGCCTCCCAGTTCTCTTGATCACTGCTGACATGTTTCTACCTGTGGTAAATTAAATTGATTGGACATGATTTGGAAAGGCACACACCTCTCTATAGAAAGCGTCACTGCTGACAATGCATACTGTAGCAGGGCAAAAGCCATGAGGTTAAAGGAACTCCTTGCAGAGCTCAGAGGCAGGATTATTGCAAGGCACAGATTTGGGGAAGCCTACAATAAAATTCCTAAGAGCACACTGGACACCATAATTCTCAAATGGAAGAAGTTTGGCACAACCAGGATTCTTCCAAGAGCTGGTGGCCTGGTCAAACTGAGTAATCAGGTGAGAAAGGCCTTAGTAAGAGAAGTGACCAAGAACCCGATGGTCACTCTGATTGTGCTCCAGAGATCCTGTGTGGAGATGGGACAGAGTTCCAGAAGGATAACCATCACTACAGCAGAGGTGGGCTTCACATAATTTCCCTACCAGTTCGCCCAGCACCGAAAATGTGAGTGAGTGCTCACACACGCTCGCTTCAGTCGTGCATGCCTTCAGTACATGTGTGCGGCCTTCCACGCATGTGCTTTGCTCACACGTGCGGCTTGCATGCATGCGTGAGGCTTGAAAACGTGGCTAAATAGGATGGCATAGCGCCGGGGCAGGTGGGCAGACCCGCAAGTCGCTACTACCGCTACTACCCGAACCGGATGAATATCACCTCTGCACTGCAGCCCTCCACCGATCAGGGCTTTATGCAGAGTGGCTAGGTGGAAGCCTCTCCTCAGTACAAAACACATACAAACCTGCTTGGAGTTTGCAAAATAGCACCTGAAGGACTCTCAGACTGCAAGGACAAGATTCTCTAGTCCAGGGGTCGGCAACCTTAAACACTCAAAGAGCCATTTGGACCCGTTTCCCAGAGAAAACAAAACACCGGGAGCCACAAAACCTGGGTGGGCGTGGCCAACTGAATGTCACTCACTCCCACCGAGTCATATGACCACCCCAGCCACACATACCCAGGTTTTGTGGCCGTTTTTTTTTTTATGAGAA
>QLTV01000567.1:75788-96498 GCA_003457575.1 Thermophis baileyi
AGGGAGAGGGAGAGAGAGAGAGAGAGAGAGAGAGAGAGAGAGAGAGAGAGAGAGAGAGAGAGAATTTGTGGTTATGGGTGCATATGTGTCAACAAGACTGACAACAGTAACAAAAGAATAAAAAGTAAATAATACTTCTCAAAAGCTTAGTTGATAGTATTCCTAAATAAAGTGGCATTATAATAATTTTTTGTCCCTTTTAAAAGTACTGTAGATACCAACAAGTCATAATTGTACACACAAATGACTCATTCTCTTCCATTCATCATTGATGTTTATTACATGTTAACTATCTTCTTCAGAATATATATATATCCTTACAGATTATAATATTTTAGATTTATACTTGCACAAATAATTAATACACCATTATAGTATTGTCTGTACATGTTTATCATAGAGATTCATTGTTATATTATCATTGATTTTCTTTTGCACTTTCTATTTTCAAATTTTTCATTGATCAAATAAATGGTATTTCATTTTTTTTTATACCACAACAGGTTTAACTCTGCTCAGGGCTGGTTATTTCAAATATTTGGATGCAAAAAGCTTTACTGAACAAAACAACAGAATATAAATTAATCATATCTTCTCTGCTACATAACTCATAATATTTAATATATAGCATCAGTCAATCATTTTTCAGAGCAATATGTGTATATAACTACAGAACTATCTCTAGATAGATTACATGTGAACTTCTTGATGTTACCTACATCTTCAAACATAATTAGTACACATGTGTAAACTGTCACTTACCTGTCTGGTTAGAAATCATGTCTTTTGAACATGGAACACAATCATAACAACATACTGATTTTCCTTCCTGAAGTCTCTTACTTTGTCCTATATGGCAACTTTCAACACACAATGAATGGGGAGGTACCTAATTTTATAAAATGTATTGTAAGCATTATTATTATACCAGTCTAATTCTATTTTTAAGGAAACATGTTTGTCTACACAAGTTGACTTCTATTTTCAGTCACAAGTCTGTGTACAATAAAAAGAGAAAGCACACAAGATACTATCTTTAGTCAAGAAATTTGAATATACACTCTATAATGATAATGATGATGATTATTGCTAGTAATAATCCACTCGGAATTTTAGTTCATATATCATTGTATCTCAAAATCAAATTGAGATGATGGGAGATGTACAAATAGGCAGGTGTACTATATGCTTACATTATATAATACATCTCCCTATTTGTTCTGGAATACTATATCTGAATGTATGTAGAATTTCCCACACTCGGTAGTGATCAGAGAACCACAATGATTGATCAACAGCACAATAGCACCATTCATCAATAACATTTAAATTGTGTTGTTTATTTTTTTTACCTGCTTTAATCTAGTATTCCACTGAATAGCATTTTCAGAGATAGTGAATTCTTGCCTTGGTGAAAGCTTTCCCACTTTGATTTTAGAGTATGATTGATTGGGGAAAGTGATCCAGTTGATGATATCCAAGCCAGCAAAGAATTCCCCAGAGGCAAATGAGATTTCATGACCAGCACTATTGTTAAACTTGATATTTCTCAGGAAATTTAGAAGCTAGGATAGAAGAAACATAAATGAATGGAATATATTAATATAATAGTGGTTAAATGCTTAATTTGTTTGTGTGCAATGTGCATGTGGCAATGAGAAGTCCTTGGTGCTCTCTGAGCTTGGTTGTTTTCTAACAGTTGTTTCATTACCCAAACTCAGTAACATCATCAATACTAGTAAGGAGTGGTGTTCGCTTTCAGTTTATATTCTATGGCTTGCCCTGTCAACTGTTGGTTCTGTTGGTCTTAGAGGTTCTTTTGTTGGACTGTTTACTATTGACTTCTTTAGCAGTTCCTTGATTGGGGTATTGTTTACTTGATTGTTGATCTGATGTTAAACTTATCTGGGTGCTGATTGCTGGTGGGGAGGAGCTTTGGTCTTTTTATTCCCTTTTTGGCTTGTTAATTATCTTTTTTGCATAGTATATAAATATTATTTATGTCTATGTGTCTATTGATGGATAATTTGTCAGAGTGCCAGGCTTTTAGAAATTCCCTATCATTCTTGGACATGGCTTGGCCTAGGACAGTGATAGCGAACCTTTTTTTGCTCGGGTGCCAAAAGGGCACAGGCATGATAGCGCACATGCCCACACCCATAATGCAATGCCCTCCCCTGCGCATGCATGCACAACCCCCCCCGTGCTGCCCCCGTGCATGCGCGCAGGTCTCACTGAAGCCTCCGGACTTCCAGTAGGCCCGTTGGGCCATTTTTCACCCTCCCTAGGCTTCAGGAAAGCCTCCGGTGCCTGTGGATGGCGAAAAAGGGGCCCAATGGGCCTACTGGAAGTTCAGAAATGTAAATGGTGAAAAATGGGCCCAACGGGCCTACCGGAAGTTCAGAAATGAACTTCCGGTAGCCCGTTGGACCATTTTTTGTCCTCCCCAGGCTTCAGGAAAGCCTCCGGAGCCTGTGGATGGCAAAAAAATGGGCCCAACAGGCCTACTGGAAGTTCAAAAACAAACTTCTGGTAGCCCGTTGGGCTGTTTTTCACCCTCCCCAGGCTTCAGGAAAGCCTCTGGAGCCTGTGGATGGCGAAAAATGGGCCCAACGGGCCTACTGGAAGTTCAGAAATGAACTTTCGGTAGCCCGTTGGGCCATTTTTCGCCCTCCCCAGGCTTCAGGAAAGCCCCCAGAGCCTGTGGATGGCAAAAAACGGGCCCAACGGGCCTACTGGGAAGGCAAAAAATGACCCAATGGGCCTACCAGAAGTCCATTTCCGAACTTCCGGTAGGCCCATTGGGCCCGTTTTTCGCCATCCACAAGCTCTGGAGGCTTTCCTGAAGCCTGAGGAGGGTAAAAAAATGGCCCCTGCCCTCCGGAAGGCCGAAAATCAGCTGGCTAGTGCACACATGCACGCTGGTGCTGACATAGGGCAATGCCTTGCGTGCCCTTAGATATGGCTCCGCGTGCCACCTGTGGCACACATGCCATAGGTTCGCCATCACGAGTCTAGGATGCTCACAGTTTCCCAATTGAAACTATAGTTAACTCTGCTGCAAAATTAAAGAATTTTATCATGTCTTCTCACTGCTAGTTGGTGTTCACGGATGTATTCTGACAGTCTTCTATTCCATGTAGTTGTTGTTGCAGTCATTATACTGTATGTTGCAGATAACTCTTGTTTTTTCTTCTGGGGCTGCTGGGTCTTTTAGTTTTCTTAGGATATTTTGAAGAGCTACATCATGCTGATTCCATGTGGTGGTAGTAATCTGTTGGTGGTTTCTTACATATTCTAGATATAGGGCAGTATTATACACCTCCCACAAGAGAAGCTGCATAAGAACTTTATTAAGATGAGCACAAACTCACTGCAGCAATCCTGAACAGCACAAAAAGGAAACAGATAATCTATACTACATATTTCAACAAAATGGACATCCACACAACTTTATGAAAAGGTGCCTGACCATTCAACCCAATATAATACAAACAACATAAGCCCTAAAAACAACAACACTGCTGTACATTTTTTGGAGGATGTTGTATAAATGACCTGTTTCCTTTTCATAATGTGCAGAGTTGCTGCACTTGTTTGCCCTCATCCAAACAGCTTCTCTTTTGGGAGGTTGGGTTGTTACTTTGGTAGTGGAGCACTTGGTTAGTGTGGATGGTTTTACAATAGACTTGTGTTTCTAATTTGCTATCCTTGTCTTGGCTGATGAGGATATCCGGGAAGGGAAGTGTGATGTTGTTTTCTTCTTCCCTTATGAATTTTGTTCCTCTGAAGATGTTGTTGATAATTTCAAGTGCCTTCTCTAATTGTTCCTTCTTCTTGTTGTTGTTGTTGTTATGACAAAGGAGTTGCCTACATATTGAATCAATACTTTTGGTTGTATCTGTGAGAATGCTGTAGTTTCTAGATATTACATTACAGTTTGTACCATGAGTTCAGAGAGTGGAATTCCCATAGGTGTTCCTCTGATTTTCTGGTACGTTTGTTCAGAAAACTGACAGGTAAGGCAAAGGCAAAGGTTGATGAAGTCCATGGTTCTGGGTATTTCAATCTTAGTATATTTGGTTGGGTCAGGTATGTTATGTGCCACATGAATTCTTGGGTCTGGATGTAAAGAATCCTATGATGTCAAAATAAAACATGATCTCATCTTTTTCTATTATCAGATCTTTGATTTTTGGGGAGGCACGTAATGCAGAGTTGACAGACTATTTGCTCTCTTCTGTGAGATGTCTAACCTTTTTTTGTCAGTTCTTTAACAATGTTATTGGTTGAGTTCCCTAATAACTATATAATGGGACCAAAACGTATGTATTCGTACACAACATTTGAATATTTATATATTCAAAAACAAGTATATAACACAAATGCACATAGATACAGAAATTTCTTTACCTGCCAGGGCTGAACATTCAAATGCTTATATTGAAATTTACTTTGGAAGATTCTTTGTTTAGAAAGATATATAGCATGTAAAGCATGTGCTAAGGAATAAACAGTATTGTAGATATTGTAGCTCTCACTAGACATTTCCATTTCAAATACATGTGCAGGGAGTTGCTCCAGTTTCTCTTCTCCTTTACAATTTTCACATGCATTAAATGCAATTTCCCAAAACATACAGAAGAAGTGATTCAGTGTCTCATCTGGAGTCATGTTATCAAGGAAATCTTTAAACCCAGGCACTAGATTTGTTTGAACAGAGAAAGAGAAGGAACCATGGAAAATGTTTCTGCCATGCAATTCATTTTTAGGTGTGATACTGAAATACCATTGGACTGGCATGATCCAAATTTTTTCTACACACCCTTTGAATGTTAATTCATTTTTTTCTAAGAAGAATGTTAAGATATTAATTAATTCAGAGTCCATGCTGAGAATAATTACACTAGAACCTGTTGAGTGAAGTGTTATTATCAATTTTCTAGTATTTTCAGCTGAGTAACTGACAGGAAGATAATTCTTTGCTGTATCTCTTTTTAAGAAGGCAATGCATATGCTATTCTGGGCCAGCATAGGTGTCAGTTTCTGCACAAAGTTTTCTCCATCACCGTCATCAGAAACAACAAGGCCAATCCACTTCCATTGAAAATGTAGAAGTAACTGGATTATCCCTCTAAACAGAATAGATTCTCTGGGCACCATCCAGTACAGAGATGGGAAATCAGTTTTACTGATTGATTCAGGCTGATATTCCCCATAAGTGAACTAATGGAAGGAAAATAATCCTATTTTGATAACATGTTTTACCAAAATAAAACAGCATGTCTGCCCCCAATTAAGATTAATAAAGCCTTCATATAAATGTTCTATTTATTGTTGTCGAATTAAACTACAACAATAAATTATTCAGACTTTTTTCTTTTTAAGTAATATTATATTTAGTAAAAATTATAAAACAAGTAAAGTAAAAACAAAGTTAAAAAATAAAATGTGTAAAATTATGTCTTACAGAAATAAATGCCAGAATTCAATGAGTATTAAATAACTAAATCACTTAAATAACTTTGTAGAATTGCAGATTCAATTATTCTAAGCATTAAAAATCAGGAAAAATACAAAAAAACATCTGAAGCAAAATCTTTCCCAAAGTAGGCATCCATCAAATCTCTAGACAGAATACATTCTGCATTATAATTCTACTAGCGAGACTTCAAATCTTCTGATCCATCAGTATAAAACACCCCACCAAGAGTACACTTTATTGATGAAATGGTTGAAAAGATTCTCAGCTACAAAATAGTATTTTTTAAAATCATTTAAACACCTGAACTGTCAGTACCTAGAATTTCTTGCATACAAAATCTAAGCCATTGAAAGGAAATCATATACAGTAATTATATTATGTTTGGCTTCATGTATATGAGTGAAAAATACTATATTAAAATTACAAGCCTCTCCCTATCGTAAGAGTTAATTGAACAGAATATAGTTAAGCACCAGAGAAACTGGTCATAAATGAAAACAAATGTGAGAATCCAAATTGTTACTGCAGACATAAACACATACCTGTGGAATCTTATAGATACTTAATATTGTGGCCATCTGGATGCTGTTTTCAACAGTGAAGCCTCCAATAACGGATAATAGATGTTTCTTATCACATTTGTAATTAGATGTATTCTTCTTTGAGAACAATAGGTCCAGAACGGTTTCATATGTCGTCTTTGAATCAAAGAGATTGTCATAAATATGAAAACCCAAAGTGATATTGGACAGGAGCTCTGGATTCTTATCAATTTCATCAATTGCAAATATCAGGGCAAGAATGTGTTGATAATATTTCATCTTCATTCTGCAAAAACATCAACAATGAGCATGAAAAACTAACATCAGAAATGATGTAACATTGTTTCTAACCCACAGATAGAAAGACTATATTTTCTCCCTGAGAAAGAGATATATTCACAATTCTGTTTACTGGAATAGAATTGGTCTAATCTGTGATTCTTAATCTAGTATCCATCCTATATCTTCAACCCATAAACCCAGAAATTCTATGAATATTAATAAATTTGTGGAGCTGCAATTCTCACAAACTGAAAACGGATCAGAGAAAATAGAAATCTGTTCTACTGACTATGAAAAAGAAGCAGTGTTTGAGAGACTTTATTGCAGATTATACTTTATGCTGAGAGTTTATCATTGACGTTACAGGGAGATTTCAAATAATACAACATTGCCTTATATTGTTTCCACTGTTTTATTTTTTAGTTCTATTTGCTGAAGAATGTGTTGCGGGGGGGGGGATGTTGAAAAATAATAGGTTAAACAAGAAAGTAATGAATGTGAAATATTCAAAAGTGATTTATTCCATAAGAATATAAATATAAACAATTTATTTAATTAATTATGGAGTCTATGATATCTGTTTTCCAGATCTGGATGAATTAATATTGTGACATAGTTCAGAGATATTCAGCATATGCAGTACATGAAAAACTAAAACTCTTTTATGAAATTAAAATTGTAGGAAGTTTCCAGACACTGGACACGATCATTCAGGTATGTGGGCAATGGTAGTGCAGCAGTTGCTATGTTTAGATACATGTATAGACAAATGCACAGAACAGGGTTTAATGCTTTCTAGAAAATGCATATGTAAACTCTGAAAAAATTCAATTCAGTTTCTATAGTGATTTTTCTAGGGGATTTGTAAGAGGAAAGAGGGAGAGTTTGATTGTCTGCTTCACAATGCTTGGATTCTGTTCATCTTCATAGTTAAAAAATAAACTTAATTAAAAATATAAAGTTGTTTGTGGAGGTAAATTTAAAAAAAAGTGTTCAGCATCATAACTACATACATTGGTACCAGAAACAATTGAGAATGAGTTATTACTAGACATATCACTGATAAACTGTTTGCGAATCTCAGATCTCAGAATCTCAGAATAAAACATTTGCTAGACCAATTCTCGAATACAGCTCATCTGTCTGGAACCCACACTACATATCGGACATTAATACAATTGAGAATGTCCAGAGATATTTCACGAGACGAGTACTACACTCCTCCGTTCGCAACAGAATACCTTATGCAACCAGACTTGAAATTTTAGGCCTAGAAAACTTAGAACTATGCCGCCTTCGATCTGACCTAAGTGTAGCACACAAAATTATATGCTACAATGTCCTACCTGTCAATGACTACTTCAGCTTCAACCACAACAATACACGAGCTCACAATAGATACAAACTTAACGTAAACCGCTCCAAACCTGATTGCAAAAAATTCGACTTCAGCAACAGAGTCTTCAATGCCTGGAATACATTACCTCTGTAGTTTCTTCCCCACACCCCCAAAACATTGACCTCACCCCATTCCTAAGAGGTCTGTAAGGGGCGTGCATAAGCGCACCAGCGTGCCTACTGTCCCTGTCCTAAAGTCCCCATGTATTCGAAAAATATGTACTCGAAAAATATGTACTCAAAACTATGTTTGTACTTATTTATACTCATATTAATATTTATACTTTACCTGTAATCATATACATGCTTGACAAAATAAATAAATAAAATAAAATAAATAAACTGGGTAGTTGCTGCACCACCCTAATTCACATGCTTTACTAATATTATTGTTGCAAGAACCTGTTCCAGCTTTACTCATTTAATGTATGATTGAGAATGGGATATATCTTTCTTAACTCCAGTCAGTTCTCATAACATCTAATAAATTTATTATTATGATTGGTTGCACAGTTAGCCAGATGTTTAGACTGAGTTTGTCACTTTATCTACCTATAGAGTCCTTCCCAAGGACCTGGGATTGTTTGTTTGTTTGTTTGTTTGTTTGTTTGTTTGTATATTTGTTTGTCTGTCTATCTATCTATCTATCTATCTATCTATCTATCTATCTATCTATCTATCTATCTATCTATCTATCTATCTATCTATCTATCTATCTATCTATCTATCTATCTATCTATCTATCTATTATAATAGTTTTAAGAAGTACTTTGAGAGCAAACTTACATAAAAGTGCCATAAATCCTATTTGGAATTTCATTAAAATTGTGGAAATGAACTATAGGATAGATTAGAGAAAGAATGCCCCCAATAATCACTTCTCCTGGTCTATATAAATTGTCTTGCATACTTGTAGAATGACTACATTTTTTTGTTACATTTTCACATGCAGGGGGAGGAAGCAGCAACTGTAACAGCAGTAGTAGCAGCCACTGGACGTTTCCTTGCTTAAAGATGCCACAGTTGTACAGTCTCATCTTTAGTCATACAGAATGCTTCAATGTTCTGCACATCAGGCTTCCAAATTAGTCATAAATTTCTATTGCCCACAGCTCTGAATGTCAAATTATAGCTTCAGGGTACAGAATTCATCTCTTCGTATTTTTAGCTTTGATTGTTATTGACTGCAAGAAAATACATACCAGTGATTTCATTAATTACAGAGTAGGAAAGTATCTCTCAGACGGCAAATATCTTTCATATGGGTTCATATTAGCCATATCCTTCTCGGTGGAATACTCTTTGAGAAGTTGGTTCAAATAAATGATTTTTGTACGAAGTTTCTAAAATATTTTTTTTATCTCACCTTTATTTCTTTATAAGTTACTCAAGATGGCAAGCATACATAAGACTCCTTCCTTTTCCTATTTCCCCTTCATGAAATTATTAAGGCTGAGAGAGAGAGTGAAGATCACTCAGCCAACTTTTATGCCTAGAACTTATAGTCTCCTAGTTTCTAGGCCAGCATCTTCACCACTATACCAAATTACTGCTTCAACTGTATTCTGATAACTCTGATTATTAATAGCTGATGCTGCTGGTCTGTTTCTGAGCATATATGATGTTGCTAGCAATCCATATCATGCATTTTCCCCATATAAATCAAACTATGGTTGGTTTTCACACTTCTCAATACATAGCTCCTTCTGCTTCCACAAGTGTTGTTTTGTTTTGTTTTTCAAAACTGGATCCCATAATTGTTGTTAAAAGTCATAACAGGATTCCATGTTTCATGTTCTTATTATCACTGGGGTTCAGGATCATTCTTCTGATCACTTATAACAAACTGATTTAGTACAGCCTTTGATTTATGGTTGTTCACTTAGCAATCTTTTGAAGTTACCCCTCAAAAAATACTTACGACCCAGTTCCAATGTTCTGGCTGCTCCTGGGTTGCATGCAAGTTCATCAGTTGTTTTGCGTTTAGCTTGTTGTGGACCTAGTCATCCATACTAATACTTTCTGAAGTTATCTTTCTCCCTAATACCAATCTGAAACTAGAATAAGTTAAGTGATTCTGATTTGTATGTTAAAGGAAGTCAGGACATCATTATCTTATTTTTTTAATATTTAATTTGTTGTATAAATGCTATTTGTTTTTATTAAAGTTTCTAAATGTTATTCAAATGAAATCATTGTTTATTTGTCTGATAGCATGATTTAAAATTGACATTTTATTTTGTTATCCATTTCAAAAAGCAGTTCATTATTAAAAAAGGCATGGATGCATTCAAATCAGCTTGAGAACCAAATAATACTTTCTGAGTGCAAGGTATTGCATTCAAACTCCTTTTACAAATATTATTAGAGGTACAATTTTATTAATTTTCACTCAGTACAGAATGATTAGGAAAAGGCTCAACAAAATAAAACTAAAGGGAAGTAACGAGATGGGGAAAATGAAAAAAAAAGTATTTTGGCATTGTACACAAGCCATATCTGTTATTTCCATACAACATCAGATCACTGTTACATAAAGGCAGATTTTGCCCTGTGACATGATTCAGATTTTAATTTTTCCATTTTATTGCAGTGTGTACCAAGCACCAAGACTCCCACTTTTTCCCCTAGTATTTGTCCCTTCCTGTGGAAAGACTGGTATTGTTCACTCCCAGATGATCTGTGTGTCATCAGCTTGAGAAGAAACCTCTGTATTACTCAACCACTGTGAGCAGGGGTGGGTTCTAACTTACCTCGCTGCTGGTTCGCTTTCTCCCACGCCGCATGGGTGCGCGCGCATGTGCAGTGCCGAAAAATAAAAAAATCTCCCCCAAAAGCCAAAAACAAGATGGCAACGCATGTGCAGTGCTGGAAACTCAGCTTCTGTGCATGTGCAGAAGAAAAAAAAATAAAAAAAATTCCAAAAAAAATTTTTTTTTCCCAAAAAAAAAATCCAAAAAAAATAGCAAAAAAAAAATTTTTTTTTCCAAAAAAAAAAATCCCCCCCAAAAGATGGCGGCGTCCACGGACCGGCACCGACCGAACCAGCTCCGTGACATCACTGTGACATCACCAGCAGGTTGCTACCAGTTCAGGTGAACCGGTCTGAACCGGGAGGAACCCACCTCTGACTGTGAGGAAGGTGGAACATTTTATTTTGTACAAATGTTTCTGGGCTTGTAGTACTTTAGCTGAAAATCCTTGATTTAACTGATGTGAGATCAGGTGACTCAATGCAGAAATATCTAAGTATTTTTGAAATGTCAACAACACTGACAATATTTAAACATTTCAAAGAAGAAAATTGATGTGGTCATTAAGATGTTCAAGTGCAATCCAGAAGTCTTGGATTCAAGTACAGGAACTGAGTGTTTATGACTGATGACTCTCCCTCAACCCAATTTATTTCACAGGATTCTTGCAGGGAGAATGAGTAAATGCTGTGCACTATACATTGTACCTATGTTTAATTGATTCAGTCCATGCTATCCCTCTTAGACCAATTTCAGATTGGAGATTTAAAATAATCAAAATTTTGTTTAAAGAATGAGAACATTGGAGGTAATACTGCTCATGTGTTCAAAACGCAATTTTTTAATCTTGGAAAGATTAATTGCACCTGACCAAATTATAATGATACTCCTGATGCTAAATGAGAAAATAAATATTTGAAGAACATTGAGTGGTCTGTGCAGATTTCAAGATGATGTTTACCTGTTTCATAATGAAGAAAACTGAACAAGAAAGAAAATATATTTTCCAGAACCAATTTTAAGTATGAACAATTCTTTAATTAGTACAAAAAACCATATATATGTATACTTATTACCACATAGAAAACTAATCAAATCCGGATAGAACTTTTACCTATTGTTTCAGAAATAGAAGAGTATCTACAGTAAAATTACACTTTGCTATAAAGTTCTTGGGGAACCCACTTTTTGTATTTCCAATTTTTCTTATGAGGCTGTTGACAGAATAAAGCCCTTAATCCACAATCAGCTTCTTTCTGCATCTTTGGCAGATTTCTGCCCAGGGTTTCCTCTCTATTCTACAGATATCTTACAATATTACAACTATATCTTACAATTTTCCTAAAATATCAGATTGTTTCCATGAGAAAGTAGATTGCATGTCTGAGTCTAAACCTGCAATCTGACATAAAACCTACATTTGCAACAATGACATTGTGTTCTCAATATGGCACAGGAATTAAAAATCCCATCCAAATATTTTTAAATAGGATGTAACAGCAGAGAAGAAATAAAGCTTTCTTCCTGTCTTTGACTTTTAATTTTTGTCTTCTATTTCTTCTACGTTTCTACATTCTAAATCTCAGTTTCTATTAGTTTTTAATTGCCTTTTTATTGAAATCTCAATATAGTTATTTAAAAATGACATAAAAACAGAATTAGATGTAAACTGTATATAAAACTATTCAAACTAAAAGCTATTTTTATAACCAACAAATCATCATTCTTCTTTAATGGAAACATAGTGTATGCTTAAATGCCTCCTTTACTTCTTTGTTCCTTAGTGTGTAAATAAATGGATTCATTAAGGGAGTTACAACTGTGCTCAAAATGTTCACTAATTTGGTCATTTCTAAAGAGGTCCTTTTATAAGGCTTAACATAGAGAAAAATAGTGGAACCATACCAAATAATGACAACAGCAAGATGGGAGGAACATGTAGAAAATGCTTTTTGCTGCCCTTTGGCTGAAGGAATACGTAGGATGGTAGAGATGATATAAATGTAGGAAAGTAGAGTTACAGCACAGGGTCCCAATATAACAAAGATGGATATAACAAAAGCTGCCATTTCAACATCATAGGTGCTGCTGCAAGCCAGAACTATCCAGGAATCAATGTTGCAATAGAAGTGATTAATCACATTGGGTCCACAGAAGGTCAACCTTGAGATCAGAAAAGCTGGTATGGAAATAATAATGAATCCACAGAGCCAAGAGCCACCTGCTAGCATGCCAGAGAAATGGTAGTTCATGAGAGTGGTATAACGTAGTGGATAACATATGGCCAAATATCGGTCATAAGCCATGACAGATAGCAGGAAGTATTCTGTGCATCCCAAAGAAAAAACAAAGTACATTTGCACAATGCAGCCAGTAGAAGAAATGGCTTTATTCCATCCAAGAACGGTAGCAAGGGCCTTTGGAACAGAAGCTGTTGTATACCATATTTCCAGAAAAGAGAGATTGCAAAGGAAGAAGTACATGGGAGTATGGAGTCACTGATTTGAGATTACGAGAATGATGATGACAATATTTCCTAAAACTGTTAGAATGTACATGATAAGAAAGATAATAAAGATGAACATTTATATGTAATGAGATCCAGGGAAGCCAAGAAGAATGAATTCCATCACTTTTGTTTGGTTTTGTGCTCCTATATTTGTCTTTTCCATTTGTCCCATATTTGTCTTTGCTGAAATTGAGGGAAAGCATACTAATTAGTTTCTGGCTTTCCTACTTGAAACAGACCAATTTTACATTTTGTTTAGGTCTTCCCTAAGTTTGATTTCACTTACATGAGATTGCAATTATAATATCTTTCAAAAATCTTTTTAAAAAAAAGCTTGTTTCTTGAAATTTGAATACTGGGATCACATACAACCTGCCACTATGATAGTTCCCAGGTATATTCTGTAAGTACACTATTTCTACTACCTAAAATAAAAGGATTATTCAGAGCAAATATTCCATTCTAGTCCCTTGCTTCTAAAAGGTTTTTCTCAGTTTTCCATTGCCTGACATATTCATTCAGATTTTTAATCTACAGTCACTAAATTAAACCAGCAGACAAACACATGCTGCTTACAAACATAATTTCATGCTCAATCTGCTTGATAGATTTATGTTGCTATTCCCCCAAGATCTCTCAATAGAAGTTTTACAGAAACCAAAGGGGAAAAAATCCATCAGATTAGATAAGGCATCTGGGACCTATTATTTTTAATTTAACATTGGTGATTCATTAAATTTTGGAGTGGATCATTATCAATATACTTGATTTTAACAGAAACCCACACTTGGCCTTTAAGTTGTTTCTCCTGGGGCCACACTCTGCAAAGTGAGAAGACCATATTAAAAGATTTAGTTTCAACTGTATATAGGCTGTTGACACTACTGCCATCAAATTAAATTTTGAAACATTTTTGAAGCACTTCCAACCCCAAAGCTGTTCCAGAAGGATACCATGGTTGATAGTATTGAAGACTGCCAAGAGGCCAAATAGAGCAGGAATGGATGCACTATCCCCAAACTGCTCCTGCCAGAAATAATAAAAAAAAAGTGTGACCAATATCATTTCCATCCAGTATCCATGCCTGGATCCTAACTGTAACAGTCTAGATAATCAATTTCATTCAGAAACTTCTGGACCTGCAGTGCAACCACCTTCCCCCAAAAGGGAAGATTGGAGAAAGGTCAAAAATTATCCAACAGGATGGAATCCAATGATGGCTTCTTAAGAAGATTCTTAAAGTACTAGGGCACTACCCTCTACTGTAAGGAAGCATTAATCACCACCAGAGCCCACCGGCATGTCTCCCCACAGGAAGCTTGCACAAGCTAGGAAGGTCATGGATCTAAAACACAGGTGTTTGCACTAATAATCCCTAGGATTCAATTCCTCAGGAGCAACAGGATGAAACATTCCCAGATAACAGGGCAAGGATCTACCCAAGGTGCCTCCACTGGACCAGCACCATGCCTGCATCTAACTGGGAACAAAGCCAAGAAATTTTGTCTTTCAGAAAATCAGCAAATTCCTCAGTGTGCTCCTTCAGGTATCTGTATCCTTCTTCCTCAGGAGTAGATGGCTCACCTTAAAGAGGGTTGGTCGATTATCTGTAGATTCAATTAGTATGGAGAAGTATTTATGCTTCACTGCCCCAATCGCCACATGGTAGGCTTTAATAGAAGCTCTTATCTATGTTTGATCAAGTTGAACATTATTTTCCACCAGTGGAGTTCTAAAAATCTCTTCATCTGTTTCAACCCTCTCAATTCCTCCATACACCATGGAAGACAAAGAGGTCCATGAGTTCGGAGAGTCATATGGGTACAATCCTTTCCAGAGCCTCAGTCACCTTCCTATTCCAAACAATGACTAAGAACTTGGCAGGACTGTGCAGCAGATATGCAGTTATAACCCCCAATTCCTTCTGGAACTCATCCAGGTCCATTAGTTGCTGGTGGCAGAGCAATCTAATAATGCCTCCCTGTTAGAGTCTTCAGAAACTCATCACCACTAAACTGTTATCTGATCATGACAGGGATATCAAAGACAGGTCCACAATTTCAGGTAACATAGGCACTGCTCTGATAAGAACACAAGTCCAGTGTGTGACCACTATTCCTAGTCAGGCTGTGGATGATCTGAGATAGGCCCATGGAAGTCATGGTTTCCATGAAATCCCAGACTACCTGTGACTCCATCCCCAGAAATGGCAGGTTGATGTCCCCCAGAAGTATAAACCTCCTCCTCACTATCAGCCCTGCAGTGAGGTCTAGAAGCCCAGGTAAGAAGCTGCTATGCAACAGGGAGGCTGTCCCAAAGGTGCTTTTTCAGGAGGCAACTGGACATTCTTGCAAATTACCAGTTGTCTTCACGGAATATAAGTCCTTCCATTCCCCATTATCCTGTCAGAGCTGAAGAAGCTTCTTGGATGAGAAGTGAAATGTCTTCAAAAGAAAACAAACAAACAAGAAAGTCCAGTTGCCTCCTGAAAAAGCACCTTTGGGACAACCATGACCTGGATGACTGAGAATCTCTACAGACTTTTAACAGGGAGGCTGGTATAACAGCAGCAATCCCTTGAGTCCAATCTAAGGAAAAGAGTGTCACAACTGTGCAATTGTGGAATCATGCCCCTGGAGGCTGCCAGAGATTCTCTGATGACAACAGCCACACCCTCTCCCTAACCCTGAAGTCTAGGCTGGTGCCATACCTGATAACCTGCTGGGCACATTACTGAGAGAGGAATACCTCTCTCCCGGCCTAGCCAGGCCTTGGTGATACAAGCCCGGTCAACTTTCTCTACAAGAATCAAATCAGCAATAAGGCAAATCTTGTTACAGGCTCATCTGACATTTAAAAGCAGCAGACTAAAACCTGGGCCCTTCAGATCTGTTGACTAGATAAATGATGTGGGTGAAAGTAGGCAGAACACAAAACTGGTACTAAGTACTGAAATTGTATTCCCTGTCCTCCCTTGCCTCCATATCACCCATTACCTGTCACCACTGAAATACACACTTCTGCCTTCCCCACCAGCCATTCCATTCCCCTCTTCCACACTCTTTTATTGGGGAATCTCCACCAATTGACAAACTGTTAGAGGTTTGACCCAATGGGCACTAAAGTTCTTAGGGCCCTCAAGCACACACCACTCAATTCCTCACTGCAGCAGAGGAGTCACATCCAGCATCCCCTTATCCCCCCCACACACTCACAATGCATCCACTCAGTACACAAACATCACCCACCAAATAGGGAGCCACTCCTCCCCTACAGCTTTCACCCAAAGCAGAGGGACTAACACACTCACCTGACACTCATCCAACTCCAACTCCCCCTCCCCCAGTCCCAGAGTCCCCGAACAGCCTCCCAAGGCCAGATTATAAAGTATTCCAGAGATTCCAGGGGAAACTCAGAGGGGCAGCCCAAAGGCATGCTACACTGCACTGATTATTTTTGCAGCTATGCAGTCCTACAATGTCTCCTGAAATCCATGACACAGAGACCACTAAAAATTCAAAGCTCCCACAAGCCAGTTAATTATCTGAAAATCCAGGCAGCAGCCTGCCACACTTCAAGCACTAGTGTCCATATGGGCAGGACAAGCTGCCAACAAAGGCTAGGGAAGCTTATCCCCACTTTCATAAGAGAATCCATGCTATCTTAAAAAGCTGCAGCTACCAAGGCTAGGGCTTAGTTCCAATTGGTCACAGTGCACAGAAGACAGTTCACTGAGATCCAAGGGAGTCCAGGGGGAGTCTAGGTGAGTCCAGGGAGAGTCAAGGGAAGCCACACAGTCATAAATGTCCCACCTCCTTTCCTCTGTCTCATCTTTCAGCTGCCCCTTTCCAATCTCTCATCTTTCTGCCCTTCAAACTCTCTGCTTCTCTGGTTCTCCATTTCTCCACCAAATCTCCAGCCTCTCATTAAATTTACCATGCCTGTCTCCCTCTTGTCTCCTTCACATCCCTCCTCCACTTCCACAAACCAATCTCAGCATCCCCCCCCCAAAAAAACCCCACCTTCCAAAACTTTCCCTGCAAAATTCATCAGATTACCATCAACAAACACATGCACACACTGTTGCCATCTTTTTAAAAAATCATGTTTGTAAAGAATATAAGCTCTTTGCAAGAATCACAAAGAAATTGCCTTTCTGACAGATAATTAACTTCATTATGTGTTAAAAATGCAGTCTAAGGACCTTGTGTATTTTATATTTTATAGTTTTTAAAATTATAAATTGCTTGTATCCCATCCTTATCATGCTGGTCTATGATTGTAATAAAGATTTGTTTGTTTGTCCATTTAGCAAAATACTTAGAGCCTATATGGTTTTACTATGTAATAAACCTATACTTTATTATTAAAATGTAAACAAGTTGAAAATGAATAAGAACATAATGTTAATAATTCTGGAAGAAACTGATATATTTTAAGAATCACCTGCTTTGGAGGAATGGCATAAAAAGCATTTTTTATTCCAGTAAAAACTCAACAATATTAATATTTTAAAACTTTGGATTATTATCATTTCAAACTAAATATTAAATGGATACAATTTCTGGGTAAATGTCAGAGCAGGACAAGTTCATTAATAGTAATGGTCAATGTGGTTGATGTGCCAGAGAACTAAGGATATGAATGTAATGTAGTTTTGCCCACAAGCTAACAGAAAGTCTAAGAGCCATGTGAAACTCATAGCACCCTTAAAACATAGAAAGCCTGGAAAAGATTTAATAACATCTTGAAAAGTGATTATTGGGAGAAACTGCTTTTCTTATTTTTATTATTAACCCCCCCCCATATGTTGACAATCAGCTGTTTGATTTTTGCACTCTGTTTAATGTTGGAATTTGGAGCAGGGGAGCCATCTACTGGAGGAAGAAGATTACTGCAGCATGGGAAACTCGAGTGAAAGTGATAATTGTTTAATATAAACAAAGGAAAGAAGGGAAAGTAAATAACACCTGGAAGCCCACTTGATCTTATCAGAGTTTGTTGCAGAAAATTAAATCCAGAAAGCACACACAGGCAGACTGATGCAGCAGGATTGATTTAAATAAGAAACTTCTTTACATACAAGAATAACAGATGGGTATTTACAATACCAATGTAGATTCTTCTTCAAGCAGTTACAAGCAAACACACAGGCAGGAGAGAACAGTTAGCTTCATTTCAGAGTTCAGAGTGGACTGAGCCACGCCCAGCCTTCTAGCTTCACTTTCGATTCTCTGCACAGACTCAGATGTGTTTAGCTCCCATTGGCAGACTTAGTTGTTATGCCTATTCATTGGTTGACCTTGTTACCATTGGCTCTCCCAGTTCATGAATAATCTGACACTCCTCCCTTCATGACTGGAAGAGACATAAATCCAATTAATTTAATATTCTTCCCATTCATACACCATTATAGCTTCATTTACCTTTACATTTAAATCCTGTAACAGCTGTACATACCAGGTTACCTCTGAACAGAGTTCAGACAAAGCAATAAATTCTGCCTCTGCAGTTGAAATGGCGACAGTTGTTTGCTTCCTGGACTTCCAACCAATTAAAGCCCCTCCAAAAAATATCACAATCCCAGAATTGGACTTTCTGGTTTTTACATCATTTGCATAATTACTATCAACATAGCATTTCAATTTTAATTCTTCAGAGACCTGTATTTGAAGACCCAAATTCACAGTTCCCTTCAAATACCTGAGAATCCTTTTTACACCCATCCAATGCAATTGTGTTGGTGCAGCAGTAAAGCGACTCAAGATGCTTACTGCAAAAGCTATGTCTGGTTTGGACCACTGTGACAGATATAACAGGCTCCCTATTGCTGACTGATATATCTCTTGATCACAGGCTTCACTTTCGTCCTCACCCAAATTGTTATGAAAATCTGTACTCATAGTGTTGGAGCAGTATTACAACCTTTCATGTTATATCTCGCCAATAACTGTTCAATTTTTCTTCTTTGACTGAGAACATAAGCACCTTTCTCAATCTTTTGTATCTCTACATCAAGATAATTTTGTATTTCTCCCAAATTCTTTAGTTCAAATTTCTTCTCCAACTTATCAGCAAATTCTTTTACCTGTGATACATCCTTTGCAATGAAGCAAAGATCATCCACAAATGCTAATAGTTGACAATCCCCACCTTGAAACTTTCCAGTGTATATGCAACCATCAGCCTTGCAACTCTTGAACCCAAGACCCTTCAATGCATTATCTGAACAGATATTTCAATTCCTGGCTGACTGCTTCAGCCCATAAATGGCCTTGTTCAATATATACACTGTGTTAGGTTTTTTTACTTTCATACCCTGGTGATTGAACCATGTAAATTTCTTCCTCTAACTCAGCATTGAGGAATGCAGTGGTTATGTCAAAATGCCAAATTTTATGGTCAAACACCGCTGCTAATGTGAGTCTTATGCTTTCACTCTTTACAGTTGGCACAAATACCTCATCATAGTGCACATTTTTCATTTGTGAAAAACCTTGTGCCACCAACCTTGCCTTATATTGTAACTTATTATTGGGTAGTACTTTCTTCTTCTTCATTTACATCCCACAGCTTTGTTACCCTGTGGCAAAGTCATAGATGTGAACACTTCATGTTCTCCCATGGATTTCATTTCCTTATCTATGGCTTCTTTCCACTTTTCTTGTTCTATTTTAGGTAATGCCAATATTTTCTTATAGTTCCTTGGCTCATACCATACATTTCACACCTTTACTTTACTAGCAGAATACCTGTCAGGTGGAATCCCTTTGTTCCATCACTCTGACCTGCGTGGCATTGACTGCTCCTGTGTGTCAATCCTTTCTTGCTTCATATCTTTCTCAGCTTCTCCTCCCTGAATGCTGACACTGTCATTAAGTGAGTTACCATCACTAAGTGGATCACCATCACTAAGTTGATCACCGTCACTAAGTGAATCATTCCAAAAATTTGCATCAATTCTGTTCCAATTTTGTTCTACAAAATTAGCAGACCTGCAAATCACTATTCTTTTGCTCCCATCGCTAAAACAATAGCTTTTTGAACCTGGCTCATAGCCCATAAACCTAAGCTTTCTAGCCTTTGGTTGTCCCTTTCTCCTAATTGCCTTTGGAATATGCACCCATGCCGTACTTTCAAAAACTCTTAAATGTGCCAGAGATGGCTTTCTCCCATATAGCACTGCATATGGAGTATCATTAATGGATGAACTCCACAGCCTATTAATGAAATAATTAGCAGTCAACATGGCTTCACCCCAATATGACCTGCTCAGACCAGAATCTTCCAGAAATGAGTCTTTCATCGTTTGTAAGACTTCATTCTGTCTCTCAGCAACACCAGCTGCTGTGTACAGATTTGTGCATCTGTCTTTTATTACCAACTGTCTCAACCATTGTTGAAAACATGTTGACATGAATTCTGAACCTCTGTCAGTTTGCAGCTGACATACCTGTTGTTTATACCTTCTTTCTACGAAGCTTACCCATTGCTTAAACTTCTGTAGCACCTCTGTTTTACTCTTTAGTAAATAGCAGAAACCAAACCTGCTGTAGTCATCTACAATGACCAGGGCATACTTTGCTCCTCCCAAACTGGCTTGCATTGGCCCAACCAAATCTGCACGTACCAGCTCTAGAACTCTTGTTGTCTGCCTTGTGATACTTTTGCTTACTGGGAATGCCTTGGACTTTGATTCTTTGCATACTGCCCAATCCAAATATGCCTTACAGCCCTTTAA
>QLTV01000567.1:108970-126369 GCA_003457575.1 Thermophis baileyi
CTGTGAATGTTTACATGTTATGTTCAATTAAACCATGGCAACATCTAATGTTTGTGTAGTATTATTTTAAGCAGACTGTGTTTTTCTATTGTTGTGACTTAGATGAAGTTCATAGCACATTTTATGACCAATTCATGCAAAACTCCACGTAATCCTAAAGGGTTCACATACTTTTTCTTATAGATATAGATATAGATATAGATATAGATATAGATATATAAAATAAGAATATAGTAAACAAAAAGAACTATTTTAAAGCCAAATGTCAGAAATGAGCAGTCTACCAAAATTAAACTTTTTCCCCCAAAATTATTTTGGTATATATTGAAAACAAATTATTAAGTAACTTGTATAGACAAATTGTTCCTATTGTTATTCCTATTCTGATTTAATTTAAAAGAAGAATGATTAAATTCAAGTTTTTTTGTAGGATTTATGAGAGCAGTGTAGATTAGTAGGTCCAATGTTAAACTGTACTATCCTGTTAACTGCTTTACATGAATCTCAGAATGGATTATTGTAACTGGGACATTGGTAATTATATGGAAATTGTACACCATCCAGATAGCTGATAGAAAATTTTATGAGTAGATATTAAAACAAAAGTTAAATACAAAATTGAAATTCTGAACCATTTAAAAACTGAAGGTATATCAACATTAACTCAACTACATCATACAATAAAAGAATAAAATATCTTCAAATAAGACCCATATGCTCATATTTATTCAGAAATAAATGTCAGAGTGCAATGAAGCTTGTTCTAAAATAAGTTTGTTGGAGTGCATATTCAATTATTATAAGCATTAAAATCCAGGGAAAATGCAAAAACTTCTGGAACTAAACCTCTTCCAAAGTAAGCATCAACCAAATCTGGACACAGAGGACATTCTGCATTACAGTTCCTCTACCAAGACTCCAAAACTTTTAATCCATCAGCATAAAACTCCACATTAATAGTACATTTTACTGATGAAATGGTTAAATAATCTCTCAGCCACCAAATAGTATTTTCATTTGATCATTTAAACAGTTGAACAATTGATAACAGAGAACTTTCCCATACAAAATCCAGTGAAATGAAGTCATATAATTACATGGCGTCTAGCTTCTCTGTGTTTGTAAGTGAAAAATAATAATATAAAATTACATGTCCCTCCCATCAAGACAGATTTGAACAGCATATAGTTATAGTTAATTCTGGTCATAAAAGAGAACAAATATAATTGATTCTTCAGACACATACACACACCTGTGGAATCTTGTAGATACTTAATATGGTGGCCATCTGGATGCTCTTTTCAACAGTGAAGCTCCCAATTGCAGATAATATAGTTTTTCTATCACATTTGTAATTGAGAGCATTCTTTTCCTTTGAGAACAATAGGTCCAGAACGGTCTCATATGTTGTCTTTGAGTCAAAGAGATTGTCATAAATATGAAAACCCAAAGTGGTGTTGGGCAAGAGCTCTAGATTCTTATTAATTTCATCAATTGCAAAAATCAGGGCAAGGACATGTTGGTAATGTCTCATCTTTACACTGCAAAAACATTGACACTTAAAATCAGAAAAATGACCTCATGATCAAAATACATGATGGTTTATAACCCACAGGCAGAAATACTGCATTTTCTTCAAGGAAGGGAGATGTTTACTGTTTTGCCTGCTGGAATCTGATTGTTCTATTCTTGTGAGTCTTTATCTGGCACCCACCTGGTATTTTTAACCTGTAGCTTCCAAAAATCATAGGAACATCACAGTGCTTTTTTGGGTAGCTGCAAATTCACAAGCTGGAAAAAGATGCATGGAAATGTTTTCTAGTGACTAGAAACATTCTAGTAAAATGGTTGAGGGACTTAACTGTAAATAAGACTTTATATCCAAGTTTACCCTTTGCATTTCTGGCAAATTTCAAATTATTCAACATTGCCTTATACTGTTTTCACTGTTTTATATTTTAGATCCATCTGCTGAACTATATGTAACGAAGATGTTAAAAATGATAAATAAAAATGGGATAAATAAGAAAATAATACGTATGAAATATTTAAAGATGATTTGTTTTATAGGAATTATAAATAAGTTCAAAATTTCCATGTATCTAGGCAGCCCTTTGGCTATAGCTCCAAGGGCTTCTATTACTATTGGTACAACCATTTAATTCTTCCTCCACAATCGCTCAATTTGCAAATCACGATATTTCTTTATTTTTTCTAGCTGTTTCTCTTCAATTCGTGGATCACCTGATATTGCAATATCAATGCACCAGACTTTTTTCTTTTTCACAATAGTGATGTTAAGCATGTTGTGGGCCAGATGTCTGTTTGGATCTGAAAGTTCCACAGGATCTTGACTTGCTCATTTTCAAGAACTTAGTCAACTTGTTGTTGTTGTTGTTGTTGTTGTTGTTATAAATTTTTATTCATTAAACATGAAACTCAGTCAACTGAACATTTAAAAATGTATCACAAATATCATTGACTGGCTCTGATAGTTGATATGAGTTGCTGCCAGCATCCTAGGTATCAACCAAGTATCTTCTTAAAATGTATGTTGTTCTGAGTAGCGCAATCTTTTGCAGTTCCACTGGTGTTATTGCAGGAAGCTGCAATTTCTTGATGTACTTTGTAAAATTCTTGGACATGGTTTATTATTATTATTATTGTTGTTGTTGTTGTTGTTTTGTTGTTTTGTTGTTTTGTTGTTTTTGTTTTGTTTTGTTGTTATATTATTACTATTACTATTATCATTATCATTATTATGTTAAATTCATGAAAATAGTTTTTATGCTAAAAATAATCTAAGTGAAAATTAAATTATTAGTCTTGATTTGGCATTTTTATCCACCTATTGTGTCCTTCCCAAGCACTTGTGCTTGATTGATTGAATGAGTGAGTGATTATGTATTTATTATAGTTTAAATTGAAAAACAAATAACTTAAGAGAAACTTACCTAAAAATGTGATATACCCTGCTTGGAATTATAGTAAAATTGTGGAACTGAATTATAGGATAGAGCAGAGAGAGGATGCCTCCAATTATTGCTTCTCCTGGTCTGTACAAGTTGTCTTGGATACTTGCATAATGACTACATTTTTTTCTTACATCTTCACATGCAGCAGGAGGGAACAGCAGCTGTAACAGCAGCAGTAGCAGCCATCTGAAGTTATTATGCTTCAAGATGCCACAGTTATACAGCCTCATCTTTAGTCGCACAAAATGCTGAATACCAGACCTTCAAATTACTCATAAACCTCTATTGCCCATAAGCATCTGAATGTCCAATTATATCTTCAGCACAAGAAGCTATACCGCTTTGCATGATTTGCCTGAATTGTTTTTGTCTGCAAGAAAATGAATAAATACCAGTGATTTAATTAATTATAGAGTAGATAAACACCTCTCAGATGTAAAAGATCTTCCATATATGTTCTTGGGGAAAAATGTTTCCATCTTAATTTAATTGGCCACATCCTTCTTGGTGGAATATTCTCTAAAAAGTTTTAATAAAGATTTTCAAACAAGGGTTTTTTAAAAAGATTTTTTAAATCTCACTTTATTATTATTATTTCCATAAATAACTCAAGATGGCAAACATGCATAATACTGTACTTCTTCCTCTTCTTATTTTCTCCATAAGAGCAACCTTGTGAAGTGAGTTGGGTTGAGCATGTGTGAACAGCTCAAGGTCCCCCATCTGCTTTCATGTTTATTGCAAGACTAGAACCCACATCTCCTGGTTTCTAGGCCACCATCTTGACCATTAAGTTACAGCTTCAGTTGTATTATGATAACATTGCTTATAACACATGCTTATGATATCCTTCTTGGTAGAGATTATGATGCATATAGAATACTAGCACAGCAGCAGCAATATTTCTCTGTGAAGTTATTAGCTATATTCTAGATCAATTTTTGCAATCCTCCCCCCAAATAATTGGGTTTTATTAAACCAACCTGGGCCAGTTCTAGAACTATGGTTTTCAACTTCCAAAATTTCCTAGACATCCTATTCACTTTGAGAATTCTTAGAATTGAACTCCATATATATGGACTCTAGGGTATCTTTATATCTATATGGGAGGGTCTCAAACAGTGGTGGGTTGCTGCCGGTTCGGACCGGTTCATTAGAACTGGTAGCGTAAATTTACCGGCGCTCGCAGAACCGGCAGCGATGACTGGTGTTCCACGCTCCAGAACCGGTCCTCCGGTCGCCGCAGCTTGAAAAAAAAACCTCTGCGCATGCACAGAGGGTCATTTCCGGGTCTGCACATGCGCGCAAAATGCGCACTTCCATCGCGATGTGAACCAGTAGGGAAGGTAAGTGGAACCCACCCCTGGTCTCAAGCAACCTTATAAGCTTTAAAGCACTACAACTGTTTCATGCTCTCACATTGCAGATCCAGCACAATCAAAGCATGTTGCTAAAGAACTGTGCTTTTTTGTTTGCTTCCTGTTTGCTTTCTATTTTACATGAAACTAAGATTTTGCTCTGAGTTTTCAAATCTTACCTTGCTTTGGGTTTCTCACACTACACAGGACTTAAGTGGCAGGATTTATGTGAACATTTTTCAGATTCCTCAATTATTTGAACTATAAGTTTCTCTTTATCTCCCTCCCCATTTATGAGTGCCAACTTTAATGAATTATAATTTCATTTGAGCACTTTTGCCTGCTGTCATTCTCTTTAAAAATGATGAATGGAGAAGGGAAAAGAGGCAACCAAGTAGAGATTCAAGGAACATACTATATTTAAGATTTGAGATCACAGTGCTGCTGATCGCAAAATACCAAAGACAGAAACACAATTCTCCGTCTACTTATAGAGGTCTCCAAAATGCATTAAAAAATAAAATTGAAATAAATCATAATGTCACAATATTTGTTTCACATTGAAATATGACAATACTGACTAAGTAACTGAAACTTCAACTTTAAATATTTAATATAGCCAACATTTCAACTCAGTATTGAAACTATGGTTTTCTCAAGTTAGAAAACAATACAAGGAAGGATGTCAGCCTTAAGACAGATCCATGAAAATTTGATATTTGCAGAAAGAATAGGAAGCTGATGAGTAGATTGGCTTCTTCAATCCACTGTGCATAAGATCCCTGTTAGGACCTTATTCCCTGTCAGGATCTTATGCAAGTTTTCCCAAGCTGTTCTCCATATGGTTGTTTTGAATGAGGAGACTGAAAAGCAGTAATTATGAAGGGTGTGAAAACTGGAAGCTAAGGAAATGTGCCACATTTGCTCCAGTCACAAATGGAGCTTTTCAAAGGACACTTAGTTCACACTTCCATTGTTAACCATGTGCAGAAATCGACTCTTAATTGCTATAAAGAAATTAGACCCAACTGAGATTATAAGTGAGAAAAAAATTAGAGAGCTTTACTATTGGTTCCTACAAGCAACCTTGAAAATATTTTGAATGCAATAATTCAGTGAGTGCATGGAGGAAAACTAGATGTTCCAAAGATTGATTATTGCTTGAAACATATAATATAATAGCAGGTTTTCACAATTGTGACTAGGCTTTCAGCCACAAAGCATCAAGAACCAATCTGCCTTGTTTAAATTATTAGAATAACAATATTCAAGTGGAAATGTAGGATTTATATGGTTTTCTGATCATTGTAGTAGTAATATATTGGATGCTGTCATTTTTGCTTCTTTAACCTTAGCTAGATGTTGAAAAGTGATTTAGCAATGATTGACCAGTTACTGCAGCTGTTTTTCAATCAGAAATGAAAGTGAACTTATTGTGAATTGGTTAATTAATTGAAACCACGAGCTGTTTAAAATTCAGTAAGACAAGAAATAGGAAGTAACCACAATTTTTACTCCAATCCCACAGGACATTTTGCATTAACTCTCAGCATCCTTTTGTCTTTTTACCATGCAATAATACCATAAGTAAGCAATAAGTTATGCAGAGTCTGCTTGTCCAGAGCACCAATGTTCAAATCCAAACAAAAAAATATTTGATTGAACAGTTGGAAAATGTAATCAGTTACTTGTGAACACCATTTTGTCTTCAGAGATTAACTGCTATATAGAGTAACTAAGCCACAAATTGGCAGAGCATGATGAGAAGAAAAAATAAAATAAAATTACATGCTGGCTTCTAGTAATTATCTGCAGACCATGAGGAAAAGAAAAGATGAGCAGAACATGATGAGAAGAAAAAATTAAATTAAATTTAAAAAAGCTAGACTGAAACCAACTTTTATAATGATATTATAAAAACCCAAAATAAGACAATATCACAGAGAAAGAGAAATAAGAAACCCCAGATGAAGCCAGTATGATTGAACAAAGTATTCTTCAAAAACTGTGAGAAAAAAAAGGTTAAGTAAAAAAGAAAATGGAAAGAGGGACATGTAACTTCAACTAAATCAGAATACCAGCAAATATCTGAATCTGCAAGTGTGAAGTCAAGAAAAGTAAACCTCAGAATGAACTAAGACCTGCAATAAATGCAAACAACAATTTAATTTTTTTTAAACAGGTAAGAAACTAGAAAAAAAAATCAAAGAAATGATTGATCCACTAATGAGGAGGTGATGGGTAACAGAGATAAAGCAGAATTACTTTATTCATTCTTTGCATCTGTCTTCATGCAAAATGATGAAATAGTTCAAACTGTCAAAAACAGTGCTGTAGGTTACAGAATAGGGATGTCAAAAGTCAAAATAGGCAAGGAAATTGAACATCTTTCCACTCTAGATGAGTTCAAATCACCAGGACTAGATAAATTACAGGGTTCTGAAGGAGCTGGTAGACATGATCTCAGAAACACTGAACAAAATCTTTCAAAAGTCCTGACACACTGGGGAAATATTTTATCCAGAGGACTGGAAAAGAGCTGATTTGGTTCCAATCTACAAAAAGGAGAAAAAAGTAGATCCATGAAAGAACAGACCAATAAGCCTGACATGAATACCTGGGAGGATCCTGAAACAGCTATTCAAGCAGTGCATTTGTGAGCATCCAGAAACAAATAAGATAATTACTAGAAGCCAGCATGTATTTGTCAAAAACAGATCATGCCAGAAAACCTTATTGACTTCTTTGACAAAATGACTAAATGAGTGGGAAAGGGAAATACTATAGACATGATTTACTTAGTCTTCAATAAAGCATTTGGCAAAGTAGGCCACAGCTTACTTCATAGTACAGTAAAACATTGTGGGACAGAGAGTACAATCACCAGTTGGATTCTACTAGCCAATCAACTAGACCTTGTGGTAGTTTACAAGGACCAAAAGACAGAGGTGGTGATAGATGTAGCAGTGTCAAGTGACAGCAATATCAGGAAGAAGGACTTTGAGAAGCTAGAGAACCAGGGCTTGAAGGAGGAAATGGAGAGATTGTGCAAAGTGGTCCCAGTGGTGGTAGGAGCACTTGGGGCTGTGACACCTAAGCTGGGAGAATGGCTCCAATAGATGCCAGTAACAACATCAGAACTCTCTGTCCAGAAGAGTGCAGTGGTAGAAATAGCTCAGATCCTGTGCAAAACTCTCAAACTCCCAGGCCTCTTGGAGAGGACATGAGGTTTCAGAAGACATATATCACCCACAAGGGTGAGCAGGGAATTTATATGTATATAAATTTAACTTGTGTAAAGGGAAGATGATGCTGTAAAAATAATTTATTTATTCATTTATTTATTCAATTTCTATTGCCAGCCATCTCAACCAAGTGACTCAGGGTTGCTTACAAGTCTAAAATTTTAAAACAATTAAAACAATCAAAACATCCACAAAATAAATAAGTGTAAATATAGATAGCAGTCGTAATACATTATTAGGTACAATATTACACTTCATTCCATACATATGAAACCAGTTACTGTATATAAACATGTAAGAACAGCCATTTGTTCTATGTAATATAAAAGTGAAAATGAAACAGAATAAGTGGATTACAAAAAGAAATGATAAGTTAAACATTAGATCAGTGGTGTCAAACTCATGTCATCATGTCGTTGTCAAGTGACGTATCGGGACTTTTTTCCCCTTTGCTAAACCAGGTGAGGGCATGGTCAGCACGTGAGTTTGACACCCCTGCATTAGATGTAATTATGAGAGACAGCATACCTTTTGTATTCATTGTTGACCAGCTGTTCACATTTATAGATTTGTCTGCCTGATCTTTTATTTATGTCATACACTTTCTTCTATAATTTGGATTTTTCTTTTCCCATCTTCTGTATTTGTGTTTGTTAATTTTACTCAAATCAGTCAAAGGAAACTTCAAGGTAATGTACTCCTATTATAGGTAGATATTTCTGTGCAAGACTTATTTGTTGGACAAATTGTATAACCATTTTTATAATTAATTGTGCCTATCAAACTGTAGCAATGATTATAAACTCCTAGCTAACAGCAATTTGTATTTTCTAGGATAAATACAAAGTCACCAGTCAAAAGCAAATTTCTTCATATTTGATTTAACTGATCCTTTTTTCGGTGAACTTTTTTGGTATTGAGATCAGGCCTGAAAATAATGATGTAACATTTTGGGGAAAAGATGCAAGTCAAGAGGCTGGTGTTGGAGGCCAAGATAGCAAAAACCTCCACAATCACAATCCTCTTCCCTGTGATACTCAGATAAACTGGAATAAAAGAGATCCAAACACTGCAAAAGACCAGCATGCTAAAGGTGATAAACTTGGCTTCATTGAAAGTGTCTGGTAAGTTGCGGGCTAGGAAAGCTACAGTAAAGCTGAGGATAGCCAAAAAGGCCAGGTAGCCCAGAACATAGTAGAACATGTACTACAGAATAAGAGCCGAGGTGGCGCAGTGGTTAGAGTGCAGTACTGCAGGCTACTTCAGCTGACTGCTAGCTGCAGTTCAGCGGTTCAAATCTCACCGGCTCAAGGTTGACTCAGCCTTCCATCCTTCCGAGGTGGGTAAAATGAGGACCCAGATTGTTGGGGGCAATATGCTGACTCTGTGAACCGCTTAGAGAGGGCTGTAAAGCACTATAAAGCGGTATATAAGTCTAAGTGCTATTGCTATTGCTAACATATTGATGGAGCCTTCACTGCATTCTAGTTCCATTTGCCCAGTTGGTGAATCCGGGTTAATATCTGGAAATGGAGATGAGATCAGCAACCTAGCAGCACAAATAGCTACTTCAATGAGGGAGCAAAAAACAACAATGGCATTTGCCACTTTTTGTCCTAGCCATTTTGCAATCTTGTTTCCTGGTTTTGTAGCTATGAAAACCAGGATAACAATGATTGTTTTTGCCAACATACAAGAAACTGCAATGGAAAATATTATGCTAAATGCTGTTACCTGAAGGAGGCAGGACACTTTAGTAGGTTTGCCAATAAAAAACAGGAAACAAAGATAAGATAGAAGCAAGGAAATAAGAAGAACCCAACTGAGATTCCGATTGTTAGCTCGCACAATGGGTGTGTTCCTCTTCTTTATGAAAACTAACATTACCAAAGCTGTGATAAAGGCAAAGGATATAGCAAAAGAAGCCAAAGCAGCTCCAATAGGTTCATGATAAGAAAGGAAATTTAAAATCTTTGGGATACACTGATCTTGCTTGCTGCTTGGATATTGATCCTGGGGGCATGGAACACAATGAGCAGCATCTGAAAGGAAGGAAGAAAAATATTCCTGAGTCAAAAATGCCATTGCCTTTTTAAAAAAGTTTACATTCCTGAATTGGCTATCAAAAGAAGACCATCAAAACAGATGATAAGAATTGAGGAAAAAAGGATTGAGACAAAGCTTAGACAAGGCCAATAATTTAATTATCTTCCTTTGAAGATGGTGAAGATTTATCCATACATATTTGTATTCTAAGCCTTGATGCCAGAAGAAGAAGCACATTTCACAAAGAAGCAATCAGATGCACCAGATCCAAGCACAATAAAAACCTTAGATGTGATTGCTATCTATGATGTTAAAAACATGACAACACAAGTAGTTACATTTTGATGGAAACCCATTTTTTTTGTACTCTTATTTGAAAGGCTAACATTTTACCTCATCTGTATAGGCCTGAGTTTATATTCAGTAGTCCTAATTCCTGAAATTGTAGTGCTTGACCACGGCTACTATCTTAATTATCATTGCTGTCTGTGAACAACAGAAAAACTGTTCTTTCAGTGAATGCTGACTACATGCTCCCTGAAACTGCTTTATTGCCCATTCTTTCCATCAGCTTGAGGACATGATTGAAAGATACACGGGTTACTTGTATATCCATCTAGTAAATTTGTTAGCTCTCTCTATTTTAGACTGAAATAGTTGCATGTTCAATTAAATTTAAACTCTAAAAATCTTGCTAAAAATTGCATAGACTTCTCCAGACTGGCTCAAAGAGACACACAGAGAGAGATGGTGGTGATGGGGTTGGAGGGACATCAACAACAGATTGACAACATTAACAAAAGAATTTAAAAAAAACCAAGTAATACCTCTCAAAAGCTAAGTTGAGAGTATACATAAATATAATAATATTTTATAAACATTTCTGTCATATTAAAGGTGCTATAGACGATAAATCTGTAGAGAAATGACCCATCACTTCTGTTCATCACTTTAGGTTTATTATACATTTTCTATCTTGATTTAGGTGATATACTATATATCTCCACCTCATTTATTGTAATATTTTAGATTTTCACTTGCACAGCTAATTAATGCACCTTTATACTGGTAGTCCTCGAGTTACAATAGTTCATTTAGTGACTGTTCAAAGTTACAACAGTACTGAAAAAAGTGAGTTATGACCAATTTTTTACACTTATGACTGTTGCAGCATGGTCACGTGATCAAAATGCAGGTGCTTGGCAACTGACTCATATTTATGATGGTTGCAGTGTCCAGGAGTAATAGGATCACCTTTTGTGATCTTCTGACAAGCAAAGTCAATGAGGAAGCCAGATTCATTTAACAACCACATTACTAATTTAACAACTGCAGTGATTCACTTAACAATTATAGCAAGAAATGTTGTAAAATGGCACAAAATTCACTTAACAAATGTTTTGCTTAGCAACAGAAATTTTGGACTCAGTTGTAGTCATAGGTCGAGGACTACCTATAGTAATGTATATTACATAGAGACTCATTGTTATACAGGTAGTCCTTGACTTACAACAGTTCATTTAGTGACCGTTCAAAGTTACAACAACACTGAAAAAAGTGACTTCTGACTATTTTTCACAATCATTGCAGCATCTCCATGGTCATGTGATCAACATTTGGGTGCTTAGCAAGTGGCCTCTATTTATGACACTTGCAGTGTCCCAGGTTTGTGTGATCATCTTTTGTGACTTTCTGACAAACAAAATCCAGATTCACTTAACACCAGATTCACTTAACACCCATACTACTAACATAACAACTGCATGATTCCCTTAACAACTGTGGCAAGAAAAGTTATCAAATGGAGCAAAATTCACCTAACAACTGTTTTGAGCTTAATTGTGGTAATAAAATGAGGATTACCTGTACTGGAATAGTGTCACATTCATTTGATTTTATTTTTGCACTGTAGAGTTTCAAATTTTGCTAGTCATTGATCAAATAAATTTCATTTCCTATATAACAACAGGTTTAATTGTATCAGAGAGGGCTATTTCAAAATATTTGGATGCAGAAATTTTTATTAAACTATACATCAGAATGTAATTTAACCTCATGCTCTGCTTCATAACACATAATATTTTAAAATATAACAGGTATCAATGACTTTTCATAATCTCTCTTTCTTTTTTCTTTTTCTTCATGATAGTCCTCAAGTTGTATTTAAAACACTTTGAGGTATAGGTTGGTTACCATTCAATTTGAATACAATGTGTATTCAAATTGAATTGAATATTGAATACAATATGCAGATTTGATATATTATTCAGAGAAGTGTACATTTTATGTGAGATAGTTAATCAAGTAATAATAGTATCAAATATATTCTTGATTGATTATTTTATTTTTTATTAATTAGACAAGCCATGTACAATTGTTGGGAGGAAACTAAAACAAAATTGTTCATTTTTTTTTCCAGAATGGTTACACAACCGTAGCAGTTTTAGTATTGTAAGTACATTTCTTTAATTAGCTTTCATGGGTCATTATTTATTTATTTATTCAATTTCTATGGCCGCCCATTTCAGGCAATAACTCTGGTGGCTTGCAATTTAAAAAGTATATATTACAGTTAAAAATATTTAAAATATTTTCAAACAATAAAAACAGTAAAACAAATAAAAACACTAAAACATTCAAATTAACTATTCATAGGAGCAAGATACTATTCATAGGAGCAAGACAGGAGCAAGTTAGCAATATATCCAGGAAACAGGACCCTTGACACAGTGGCCAAGGCTCAGAAACAGAGCCAAGTATTTAGTGCTGTCATGGAGGCTTTGGATTTTGAGTTAGAGGACTTTTCCTGGGAAGATGAGAGCAATGTGCATGTTCCTGGTTGAGTCATTCTGATCTCTGAACAGAGAATGTTCCATAGATCAGAGAGCCACTGTGGAAAAAGCTTATCTTCTGATCCCACCAGCTGACATTCTTTTGCTGATGGGATCTGAAACACGCCCATTCTGCTCAATTTGGCTGGCCCACTCAATTCTGGTTGGACAGGTAGAAACTCTTGAAAAAATGAGATCCCTAGATACCCTGGTCCCAAGTCATGTAGGAAACCACCATCGGCTTGTACTGCACCCAGCAACACAGAGGTAACCAGTGCAGTTCATGCAGGAGTGGTGTTTATGTGTGATGGGTATCTGGCAACACATAATATCCATGCACTGCATTCTGCACCAGTTGGAGTTTCCAAAAAGTCTTCAAGGAGAAACCCATCTAGTAGTCTAACATGAAGGTTACAAGGACATGAGTTATTGTGAGCAGGACCTCACAATAACTCATGTACTTGTATGGGCATAACTGGCACACCAGCCAAAGATGTGCAAATACCATCCTAGCCCAGGATGTACCTGAGATTGCATTTCAACCCCATCCAGATCCAAAGATCGAGGACCTTTGTCTCCAGGGGTTCCAAATACCCATAGCCACTCTGTCTTGTTAGGGATGAGTTGGAGTTGTCTGGGGCTTTAGCCAAAACAATGCATTTCATTTCAATAACTGTAAGCTGCCTGGAGTTACTTTATGGTAACATGGGCAACCAACCAACCAACCAACCAACCAATAAATAAACACATAAATAAATACATAAATAAATAAATGATGAATATGTATTCTTTATTCCCTTTCTCCTCTCTATATTATTAATTATAGTTACAGATGTCAAAAGCTTATCTGTATTTTATATTTTCTCATTGGTTTCTATTGTTAGCATGACATTAGTAAGTCGTGGTTACTAATTAAGATTTCCTGGAGAAAAGATAGATTAATATTCTTCTCATCTCAGAATATCTTGCCTTTCATAAGTAAGATTTTTACCCCAGAAAGAAATATGTGTGTATAAGTACAGATCTGTCTCTAGAGAGAAGACAGAGTGAATTTCTTGCTCAGATATTACATACTGTACATGTTCAAACACAGGTACCACTTAAGAGCCGAGGTGGCACAGTGGTTAGAGTGCAGCACTGCAGGCTACTTCAGCTGACTGCTAGCTGCAGTTCGGCGGTTCAAATCTCACCGGCTCAAGGTTGACTCAGCCTTCCATCCTTCTGAGGTGGGAAAAATGAGGACCCAGATTGTTGGGGGCAATATGCTAATTCTGTAAACCGCTTAGAGAGGGCTGTAAAGCACTATAAAGCGGTATATAAGTCTAAGTGCTATTGCTATAGTGCTATTGCTACTGTCACTTACCTGTCTGGTTAGAAATCATGTCTTTTGAACATGGAATACAATCATAACAACATACTGGTTTTCCTTCCTGAAGTATCTTGCTTTGTCCAACATGGCAACTTTCAACACACAATGAACAGGGAGGTACCTAGTTTTATAAAATATGTTGTAAGTATTATTACACCACTCAGTGATAATGATGATGTTGATGATGATGATGTTTGTTATTTCTAGTAATAATCCATGCTGAATTTCATCCAATATTTTATTGCATATGGAATTCAAAATCAATGTTCCTACTTGCATTGTACAGAACACCTCCCTATGTGTTCTGAAATACTATAATTGAATACAGGAGGATTTTTCCCCATGAAATGTTCCAAAAAACAACTCAACTCAAAGAGCACCAAGAAGCCCATGAGCTACAAATATTCTCCTTTATCCATTTCACCACTCTATAGTGATCAGAGAACACTAAACACTTGGTGATTAAAACACAGCAGAACCCATTCATCACTGATACTTAAACTATGTTATTTTTTTACCTGCTTTAATCTTGTATTCCACTGAACAGCATTTTCAGATATAGTGAATTCTTGCCTTGGTGAAAGCTTTCCCACTTTCATTTTAGAATATGTTTGATTGGGGAAAGTGATCCAGTTGATGAGGTCCAAGCCAGCAAAGAATTTTCCAGAGGCAAATGAGATTTCATGACCAGCATTATTGTTAAATTTGATATTTTTCAGGAAACTTTGAAGCTAGAATGGAATATAAATAAATGAATGGAATATATTATTCTAACAGGGCTTTATTTTCTTCTTACTCTAATGTGGCAAATCAACATCTGTCAGAATTAACTGTTGATTACCATTGCTAGAATAAGAATATTCTACAATATTTTAGAATAGAATAAGTATATCTTAATCTAGGAATGTGTAATTTTATTCCATTTATGAATTGAATAAAGCCTTTGACTGCATCTGCTCTTTTTATGTGACAGTGGATTTTTACTGTTGAAACAAAGAATGCATGGAGTGTTGGTGGCCTTACAATAAAGATGGTTTCTAGACTTCCAGCTTCCTGCCTGTTGACAAGCACATCTAAAAATGGTAATTGTCTGTTTCTTTCTCCATTGTGAATTGTATGTCTGGGAAGATGGAGTTCGGTAGCATATGCAAGTCTTTTAGTGCATTTCTTTTGATGATGACAAATGTGTTGTCCATGTAGCAGCACCAAAATTTAGGTGTATAGTTTTGAAATGTACAGTGTTCTAGATCGTGCATGACAATTTCTGCAATGACTCCTGATATTGGGGATCCCATGGGGAGTGCCTTTTATTTGCTCATTCATTTCCCTTTTGAATGTGAAGAAGGTATGTTGGCAATATTTGAGTAGCTTCCTGATTTGTGTCCTAGTTACATTGTTTTGGTCTGGTTTGTATTATTCTCCTAGTTTTGTTTTAATCTATTACTGCATATGCTAATTTGGGAGGATGAATGTAAATAGGAATATTACAACAAAAGAGATCATGATCTCATCAGGAGCCACATTTAAGCCTTGTAATTTTGTCAGATATTGTATGGATGGTGTGACTATGCTGTTCAAGGGTGGGGTCACGAAGTTTAAGCATTGTGCCAGACATTTATCCAGGTTGTAGATAGGGGTATCTCATAGCACTACAATAAGTCTGAGGGGAACCCCTATTTTGTGTATCTTGGGGAATCCATAAAATCCATAAAATCTTGCTGTCATTCTCATTTTCCAACATTCTTCTTCCATTATACACTTGTTTTGTTTGAGTTGGCTGAGATAAGTATTCAATTATGTGATCATAGTTTTCATCTCTGATGTCTTTTCTGATTTACATGCTGAGGAATCATTAAGCAGGGCAAATGCCTTCATTTCATAATCTGTGCGGTTTATCACCACCATTGAGCGGCCTTTATCTGCTGGTAAAATAACAATGTCCTAATCTTGTTTCAGTTTTTTTCAAGATGCGTTACTCTGTTGGGCTGAGCTTTTTGTGTGTGTGTGAGACCAGCATTGTTGATACTTTTTGTCTGATGTTATGTTTTTGTGTGTGTCTTCTATCTCTAATTTGTTGAATATGGACTCTAATGCTGCTATAAATTCTCTTGGTGTGACATCTCATGTTAAACCTTTCATCATGTGCAAGTATTTGTAATCCCCCCTAGCTTAATTGTTTGTTTGATAAATTACGATCAAGTTCACACAGGTTTTGGAGCATGGCTTTAACTTTTGAATTCTATCCTTGTTTCATTTTTCTCACCTGTTTTTCTTTTTACCAGGGTCCTAATAATATTTTCTAGGTGGGTGACCAGTTCTTCTTCAAGTTGTGATAGACAATGACCCTTATGTAGCTGCTTTATACATTTGCTGAATGCTTTTACCATATGTCTGCCCATCTTCTATACTCACTGTTGGTTATTTCTGAGATTTTTTTTTTAATGTATGGTAGTGTAATCCTTTTCAGAGCTTGTGTTATTTATGCTGTAAAGGTTGACTGTTCAAGTACTTTTTGATAAAGTTAAATGGGCATTCGTTTTATTGGATAGTGTACTGATTATCTGTTTCCTTTCCTTGATGTTCAGAATTGCTGCAATATATTTGTGCTTGTCTAAATAGTTTTCTTACACAGCTTCTCTTCTGAGAGGTTGGGTAGTGGATCCTTTGGTTATTGTGGATGGTTTTATGATACTTGTGTTTCTAATCTGCCATTGTTGTCTCTGCTACTGAGGATATCTAGAAATTTTAGTATGATGTTTTTTACTTCTTCCATTGTGACTTACTGGTATGTTCTTTTGAAGTTTTGTTGATAGTTTCATGTGTCTTTTCTAGTTCTTCCTTTTTTTATTATGCCAAAGGCTTTGTCTATATATCAAATTCATAATTTAGATTGTGTGTTTGGGAGTGCTGTAGCTTCTAGGGATTACATTACAGTCTCTGCTATGAATCCTGAGAGTAATGACACCCATGGATGTTCCTCTGATTTATTGGTATATTTGTTGAACAAAATCAAAGTGGTGGTAAGACAATAGTTCATGAGGACCATGATTCTGAATATTTCAATTGCAGTATATTTGGTTAGGTTGGGAGTATTGTGTAGTAGTGTTGCCATGGATTTATTTATAACTCAAAATGTTCTTCTATCATCAGGTCTTTCATTTTTTGGAGGCCCTGTAGTGGGGATAAAATATTTGCTCCCTTCTGTGTGATATCTAAGCTTTTTAATCAGTTCTTTAGAAATGTTGTAGGTTGGGATCCCTGGTAACTATGCAATAAGATGGAGAGGTACACCTGGCTTATGAATTTATATACAAAAATTGAATATTTATAAATTCAAAAACAATTATACAGTTTCAACAGTATGAGAATCTGTATGCCTATGAATCTATGACACTTCTGCCCACCCTGTCTCTGAAATACTTGAGAAAACATACAGCTTTATCAGTATTTATGCCTGTTTTTCTCTCTCTCTCAAATGCAAATAACAAATTGTAATAATTTTCTTCAGTTCATAGAAATAATAAAATTGAATACTTAAATATATATAGTATATATATATTTAATATATAAATATA
>QLTV01000567.1:126594-139685 GCA_003457575.1 Thermophis baileyi
TATATATATATATATACACACACACACACACACACACACACACACACACACACACACACACACACACATATACATATATACAAACATATATATACATACACATTGCATTATTTACCTGCCATGGTTGAATATTCATATGCTTGCCGTGAAATTTGCTATAAAAGGTTCTTTGTTTCAATAGGTATGCTGCATGTAAAGCATGTGCTACAGCATAAACAGTGTTATAGACAGTATAGCTCTCACTAGACATATCCATCTCAAATAAATATGCAGGGAGTCGTTCCAGTTTCTTTTCTATTCCACATATTTCACACGCATAGAATACAGCTTCCCAGAACGTGCAGAAGAAGTGGCGAAGTGCCCCATTTGGATTCATATTCTCAAGGAACTCCTTAAATCCTGGCACTGGACTTGTTTGAATTGAGAAAGAAAAGGATCCATGGAAAATGTTTCTTCCATGCAATTTTTTTTCAGGTGTTACACTGAAATACCATTGGACTGGCATGATCCAAATTTTTCCTAAATGTTCTTTGAACATTATTTCAATGTCTTCTAAGAAGTATATTAAAATATCAATTAATTCAGAGCCCATGCTGAGAATAATTATACTGGCATCTGTTAAGTAAAGTGTTTTCACTGATTTTACAGTATTTTCAATATTTGAATAACTGGCCGCAAGATATTTGTTTGTTGTTTGTCTTTTCAGAAAGGCAATGCATATGTTGTTTTGGGCCAGTATGGGTGTCAGTTTCTGCACAAAGTTTTCTCCATCATCATCATCATAAACAATAAGGCTAATCCATTTCCAGTGGAAGTTTAAGAGTAAATGGATTATCCCTCTATATAGAATAGATTCTCTAGGCACCACCCAATGTAAAGACGGGAAATCAGTTTTACTGCTTGATTCATGCTGATATTCACCATAAGTGAGCTATTGGAGGGGGGGGAATCTATTTTGAAATGGGAGAAATTTTTTCAAATATGCTTTTTCTGAATAAACAATACAGCAGTAGCAATTTCCAGAATATAACACCATGTATATCTTATTTATTATATTTTAATATAATACTATACTATACTATACTATACTATACTATACTATACTATACTATACTATACTATACTATACTATACTATACTATACTATACTATACTATACTATACTATACTATACTATACTATACTATACTATACTATACTATACTATACTATATTATATTTATTGTTGTCAAATAAACACAACAGCAAACTATTCTTTTAGGCTTCTCTTCTTTGTAAACAAATGTTATTGTGTTCAATAAAGATTATAATTGCTAAATACAAACTACAAAAGAGGTAAAAATAGAACATGTACAATTACATTTTATAGAAATAAATGCCAGAATTCATTAAATATATTTTAGACTTACTCTTAAACAACCAAAAAACATACAAAAATATCTGAAGTCAAACCTACCAAAGTAGGCATTAGCAAAATCTCTATAGAGAGGACATTCTGCATCGTGCTACCACTAGTGAGACTTCAAAATTTCTGATCCATCAGTATGAAAAAATCCACCAAGAGTACACTTTATGATGAAATGGTTGAAAAATCTCTTAGCCACCAAATAGTGTTTTCATTTGCTCATTTAAACAAATGAAGAGTGGATATATAAAACTTTTCCCATACAAAATATAATTCAATGAAAGAAAATGCTATAATTACATTGTGTCTGGCTTGTCTACATTGATAAGTGAAAACTAGTATAATAATATTACAATTAGCTCCATATCAAGATAATTTAGAATAAATATAGTTGAACAAAATATAGTTGTCCAAGAGAATCTTGTCATAAAGGAGAACAAATTTAAGAATCCAAGGTGTTATTGCAGACACAAACACACACCTGTGAAATCTTGTAGATACTTAATATGGTGGCTATCTGGATGCTGTTTTCAACAGTGAAGCCTCCAGTAACAGATAATACAAGTTTCCTATCACATTTGTAATTGGGTGTTTTCCTTTTCATTTGGAACAATAGGTCCAGAATAGTCTCATATGTTGTCTTTGAACTAAAGAGATTGTCATATATATGAAAACCCAAAGTGATATTGGGCAAGAGATCTGAATTCTTATTGATTTCTTCAATTGCAAAAATCAGGGCAAGGACATGTTGATAATATTTCGTCTTCATGCTGCAAAAAGATCATCACAGAATCAGAAACTGACATCAGAAAGAATATATCATTGTTTCTAACTGACAGAAAAAAGGCAGCATTTCTCTCAAGGAAAGAGAGATGTTCATAGCTCCGCTTGCTAGAATTAATAAACTTTGTGATAATTTATCTGGCACGAACCCAACATCTTTAAACTCAAAACACAGAATTCCTAGTCACATCACAGTGTTGTTTATAAATTTGGGGAGCTGCAATCCTCATAAACTGGAAAAGTATCAGTGAGTAGTTCTATTGACTAAGAGAAAGAAGCATTGTTTAATTGCAAATAATATTTATGATGAGATTATCCTTGGCTTTACTAGGAGATGAAATTACATAACATTTGCTTTATACTGTTTTCACTGTGTTATTTTTTTGAATGCATTTTTTGAATGTAATATATGTTTACAGGATGTTGAAAAATAATGGCATAAACAAGAAAATAATAAATGTGAAACATTCAAGGCTGCTTTATTCTATAAGAATTATTATAGAAATAAACACTTCATTTAATTAAGGAATCTACTATATCTGTTTTCCAGATCTGGATAAATTGATATTTTGGGGTAATTCATTAATTAGCATAATTAGCATATACAGTACATGAAAAACTAGACCCCTTTTATGAATTAACATTATAGGAAGGCTCCAGATACTAAGCAACATGTTCTTCAATTCAGGCATGCTAGCAATAGCAATGATAGTGTAGCAGTTACTATGTTATATACATGCATGCATAGACAAATCACAGAATAGGGCTTACACCTTTCCAGAAGATGCATACATAAACCCTGAAAAATGCCAACTCAGTTTCTATAGTGATTCTTCTAAGGGATTTATAAGAAAATAGAGAGAGGGAGACAAAGTTGATGGGCTGCTTCACAGTGGTCGTATTTTTAGTTTAAAAATTAAAAATTAAAAAGGGAAAGTTCTTTTAAACAGAAATTGAAAAACAAAGTTCTGGAGCAACACAACATTATACACTGGCATCAGAAAATATTGAGAATGAGTTATCCATAGATGTATCATTAATAAAGCTGTTATACCTCAGACTTTAAAACCAGTTGGGTACTTGTTGCATAACCTTAATTTATGTGCCTTTATATATGGTATTGCTAGAAGAAGCTGTTCCAAATTTAGTAGTTCAATCTATGATTCAGAAATATGTATGTATGTATGTATGTATGTATGTATGTATGTAATGTATGTACTGTATGTATGTATGTACATGTATGCATGTACCGGTATGTATGTCATCACAATTTGGATCATACATAGTCAATGTATTATCATCATCAGGTTATTATAACTGGTGGGACCCAGAAGAATGGTTTTCTCTATGGTGGCTCCTTCTCTTTGGAACATCATCCCTGTGAAGATTACATTGACCCCCATTTTAACACTCTTTCTGAAGGCCATGAAGACATGGTTTTGCTGATGGGTCTGGGGAATCTAGAGTGGGACAGAACCCATCAAATGGCTTATCTAATTCATTGTTGTTCATGGGGGGGGAGATTACTATTTTTATTGTTTGTATATTGGCTTTTTATTTTTGTAAGCCATCCAAAGTCATTGAGAGTGACTGGATGGCCATATAAATTTTCTTAAATAAATAAAAATAAATAAATATATTAGTTTAAATTTATTATAATAGTTTTAATGCAAAAAATAATTGAGGAGAAAACTTACTTTAAAATGTGATATGTCCTGTTTGGAATTTCAGAAAAATTATGGAAATAAACTGCAGGATGGACCAGAGAAAAAATACCCCCGATTATCATTTTTCCTGGTCTATACAAGTTGTCCTTGACACTTGTAAAAAGACTAATTTTTTTTCTTGCTTCTTCACTTGTAGGAGGAGGGTGCAGCTGTAGCAGTAGCAGTAGCAGACACTGGAAGTTACCATGCTTAAAGATGCCACAGATACAGAACCTCATATTTAGTCACATAAAATGCTGTAATCTTTTTCATACCAGACCTCCAAATTAGTCTGAAACCTCTATTGTCCATAACTCTGAATGTCCAATTATAGCTTCAGCACAAGGGGGAACAGAATCCATCTCTTGGTATTTTTAGACGGAATTGTTTTTCTCTGGAAATAAATAAATTCCAGTGATTTCATTAATTATAGAGTAGATAAACACCTCTCAGGTGGGAAAAATTATATATGGGTTCTTGGGAAAAAAATGAAAAGATTCTTACATCTCAAGTTCATTACCCATATCCTTCTCAGTGGAATACTCCCTGAGAAGCTGATTCAAATAAATGATTTTCAAACAAAAAATTTTTTTTAAAATTAACTCACCATTATTTTTCCTTTTTTTATAAATAACTCAAAGTGCAAACATAGATAATACTTATTCCTCTTCTATTATCTCCTCAACAAACAGTGAAGTGGATTTGGGCTGAGAGAATGTGACTGGCTCAGGGTTGCCTGCATTTTGTTTAAAATAGTAACCGACATAGTTGCTATAATTGTTCAGAGTTCACTCAGTGTCAGAGTGGTAACAACACTTAAAACTTGCATACCAAAACATAGTGTAGAAAATTAACACCCACCCCTCTTAGAAGAATGAATTGTTTTAGGAAATATTAAAAAGGCAGAATATTATATTTTCCCTAAAGGAGAAACATGTTTCTAAAGACAAAAACTCAGAGCTTCAGCTCCCTGCCCCCAGCAGATATTTGGTGCCCCTTGAGAAGGACTGGGCCAGCCTATCTACAAAACAAAAGACCTTCAGCTCCAGGATGATGGGATTATCCTTCAGGGCAAAGCCATTCAGCCACAATAGAAACTGCACAACAAAGCCCCTACATTGCATCACCCAGCAAGCTTCAACCAAGCCTGGGACTCAGACAGCCTACAAAGTTAGCAGTGACCCCTACAACAACCAATAGAATACATTTCTTGCACAGGAACAGGATGCTCAAGGGCAAGGCCCAAGAGATGGTATAAATAACCCTCACTCTCCACTCCATGTGGTCAGCTGCCCAGGACCTCAGACCCATGTGGTCCTGTTCATCAATAAACCACTTTTCCAATCAGCCTCCATATTTCCAGTGTCTTTCTCCCCACTTGGAACTGAACCAGATGGATATTTCTTCCAACAATTGTCTCTGACATACAATTGCCTGGAAGTTTGCCTTTGAATTGATTAATTAATTGAAACCATGAGCTTTTTAAAACTCAACAAGACAAGAAATATGAAGTTTTTTCCAAAACTTTTATTCCAATTCCAAAGAACACTCAGGTATACATTTCACATTAACTCAGAGTCTCCCTTTCTCTCTAGAATAGAATAGAATAGAATAGAATAGAATAGAATGGAATGGAATGGAATGGAATGGAATGGAATGGAATGGAATGGAATGGAATAGAATAGAATAGAATAGAATAGAATAGAATAGAATAGAATAGAATAGAATAGAATAGAATAGAATAGAATAGAATAGAATAGAATAGAATAGAATAGAATAGAATACTTAATTAGCCAAGTGTGATTGGTCACACAAGGAATTTGTCTTTGGTGCATATGCTCTCAGTGTACATAAAAAGCCAAGATACATTCGTCAAGAATCATAAGGTACAACACTTAATGATAGTCATAGGGTACAAATAAGCAATCAAATCATATTAGGAAACAATCAATATAAATCGTAAGGATACAAACAACAAAGTTACAGTCATGCAGTCATAAGTCATAAGTGGGAGGAGATGGGTGATAGGAACGATGAGAAGATTAATAGTAATAGTAATGCAGACTTAGTGAATAGTAAGTAATAGGTTATACAGAGTCTGTATGTATCAAAGGTGCTTTTTCAAGAGGCAACTGGACTTTTGCTTCTCATCCAAGAAGCTTCTTCAGCTCTCTGTATACTTATCCAGAGCACCAGTCTTCAATTCCTTAAACAGACACACACAATTTTATCCCCCTGAGGAAAAAGCTATAGTTGCTACAGATTCCTAAGATTAAGCACTTGGAACATGAACACCCATCAATAATCAGTTACTTATGAGCATCATTTTGTGTTCAGAGATGAACTGCTATGTGGACTAACTAAATCACAAAGCGGGCAGACTGAAATTAACAAGAGAAGCATATTGTTCAAATTTGGTTAACATGTCATTAAACAATTACATTTAATTCTCAATGTTTTCCTTGCTATGTCAACTTAGAAATATTATTTTGCCATTATTTAAATAGACATTAGTCATCAATACCGATGATATCTAGAATAAAAATGAAATATTTCACAAAATATTCATCTTAATTATAGAAATTTTACCGAGTAAAGATAATTGCAATTTATACCATCTGAGTAAGTCTTTTTAAACATCATTCTAAAAAGCTAGAAAGTTATTTGGAAAAAGTCTATTTGTCAATGGAAACTGTCTATTAATGCAGGCTAGGACTATGTTGGCTTTTTTGGCAGATGCAGTATACTGCGGACTCATATTTAAGTGATTGTCCACTCGGACTCAAAGATCCCTCTCACAGTTACTACTATTAAGCCAGATATCACCTATTCTATAATTGTGCATTTGGTTTTTCTTGGCTAAACGTAAAACCTTACATTTTTCTACATTGAATTTTATTTTGCTAAATAGGGCCCAGTGTTCAAGTCTGTTGAGATCTATCTGGATGTTGATGCTGGCTATTCCTGCCAGCTTGGTGTCATCTTCAAATGTTCCCCTCATCTAAATTGTTTAGGAAGATATTGAAGACTACTGGGCCTAGGACAGATTCTTGAGGTACTCCATTTCTCACTTTCCTCCATGTTTTTGCAGTTCCATTAATGAAGTGGTTCCCAATGTGGGGCCCACACCCCACAGGGGGGCAATTTGATTTTTAATGGGGGCAATTGGAACCTTGTTTAAACCAAGTTAATGGCCTTTTAGGCTTCCTCCTCGTGATTAGGAGTTCACTTTTTCAATAGTAAGAATTATATGTCATGGGGGGGGCATCAGGATTTTAGAGATGCTTAGGTGGGGTATGGCCAAAAAAAGGTTGGGAACCACTGCATTAATGAGTACACATTGAGTGCAGTTTGTCAAACTTATATGGGAGAATTCCAAACAAAAGTCTATAAAAGCATAAATCTTGTACTGTATCATTTTTAATTAGCTTATTATAAATTATGAAGGATCTGAGCTACAAACAGGATATTTTAGATAAGAGCATTTGTGCATAAATATAGTTTTTAAAAATAATGACAATGACTATAAAAGCACCACATGAGTTGGGGACATAGAAAATGTTAACATTATCACCAAACAAGCTTTCCTGAACTTTTCTGATATGCCTGCAACGTAGCGAATGACAATGTTGTTTTGTTTATTGTTTTTTTCATTATCTGTTAGGGAGGAGCTTTTTTGAGATTTGACATCTCTAGGAAAAGACCCAAACATCACCAGCTGATAAAGATGCATAGTCTGAACACAGATGACTACAAAGCCAAGCTGAACAATCTTCTGAAGCACACTGCTACATATGAAAATCTGAAGAGAGACCCCTCACCAATAGTTACAAGAAAAGGGTCATTGGTTTCTTGCAATATCTACTAAAGGACAATGCCATCGACAAGCCACAATATTACCATCTTTACCCTGGTTCAACATATTTATTTGTTTAAAATACTTTGTGTTTTTTGTTTAAAAAATTGGAATATAGTTGAAATATGTCTATATTTCTCCTTATAAATAAATCAATAATGTATTGTTTTTATTCTTTAGTAGCGATCTTGGCCAAACATAGAAATCAGTAGAAGGGCATATACATTCAAGGCAACTAGAGTATTTTTTTCCAATTATCTGTTCTTTTTCATATTATTATCTGCAATAATACCAACTTTTATTTATTATTTATGTTTATTTAAGAAACTGCAAATATATTCCAATTACATCAGCAGAGACTTACATTGCTGGTATTCTTAAATTATTTTAATTTCTATGTAACTCTTACAGCAAACTAAAATGTTGAAGTTTTTTGCATGACCAGTTTCAATGACATATATTGCATAACAACTTGCTGAAAATGGATCAAAAATGGATCAATGAAAAGAAGTGAATGCTTTTCATAACTATATATTGTAATATTTTTATTTGACTGAATTTGTCAGCTGCAGGCAAAATGCCAGTTTTTTAAGTCAGTGACTATTAGATTGTTGGCTTAATTTCAACATAGCATTGTCCACTCATGTTTTACTTTTAATATTATTTTAATAATATTACAATATTTTTAAAATATTAACACTTACACTGTTCTTTATGCTGAAGATATGTTAACAAAACTTTGGGATATATTGATGATATGTAACAGGCAAAAGATTTGGCTCATTCATTATATGTACTTTTCTTCATAAATGCTTTTTATATGCAGTTAATTTTTGGGAAAAATATTTTCTTGTTAAAATACTCTTTCATATGAATTTTTAGAATCAGTAAACTGCTTTGAAAATTTTACAAAATATTAAACATATGCAGACTAATACACAGACTAATATGTAAATAAGTCAATATAAAGTTTTTAGAAGTAAGCTTAAATTCATTCTACTTATATGAAGATTTAGAGATTCTTTATATATATTTATTTCTTATTCCTTCTTCTTTTTTATAGATCAGCCCTAATGCAGCAAGTAGGAGAAAATGAGACTGCGGTGACAGAATTTATCCTCATTTGCTGGTTCAATAGACCCAGGTCGAGGATAATTTTAATACTAGTTTATATTGTTTCTTACTTTGTAGCAATTGCTGGAAATGGCCTCATTGTCTTAGTAGTCATATGTGATCCATGACTCCACAACCCCATGTACATTTTCCTATGTAACCTCTCTTTCATTGACCTTGGATTCACAATATCTACAATCCCCCAATCTATTGCTAATTGCTTTGTGGAAAGGCCTGTGTGAGAAGTAAGCATTATTCCTGTAAAAGACAGAGCAAAGGCAATGCCATGTTTATCCCCCGAGTAACCTAAAACACTTTACTGGAATTTTAGGTAAGACATATGTACGTCAAGAAGAAGTTGTGTAAGGAACATGTAGGGGGAAATAACGTAATTAACATTTCAGCTAGGTCAGGCTGACATTGGTAAGGAAAGAGCTATTGTTATGAGGAAGATGAGGAAAATATCAGTGGACCTCCAGTCCAGGAAACCACCTGTTATGAAGCCAAAACTTTATATAACATGGACTGTCCAATGAGAAGGAGGGGTGGAAAGTTGTTTTTCTCCACTGTTAGAAATGTATTTAATCCTTGTATTCAGATGAACACTTTGCTTATCTTGGTTCTCTGTACCTGAGACCAGGTTAAGACCTTTTGCAAAAGATAATCAAAGAGCTCTATTTATTGTTCAATGGTCTCTTGTTGTTTTATTGGGATTTGAATCTCACAATTGGCGCCCAACGTGGGGCAAGGAGACATTTCTTCCTCTAGGTGGCGCTGGGTCTGCACTCTGGGAGGCGTGCCACGCTGATTTCTAGCATCCAGGCTGTGAGACCTTGTCCTCCGGGGGAAGATTGCTCTCCATGGAATGTGAAATGACAGAGACCTGAACAAGGATCTGTACCAGCCCAAGCAGGAGAGACCAAAAACCGGTGCACCAGGTCCAGGTGAGTAAAAGTCCAAAGGGGGTACTTAGGGAAGTCTCACTGGGTGGTCTGTAACTCCTTGAATGAATGACAGTGCTGTGTGTGGTGAGAAGCACTAGGAAAAGCCAGAGGATTTTTCAGTTCAAGGAGGGAGTATATAAAAGTCTTGGGTGGTAGAGAATGGGGCCCCAACATGGAATATTTGTTGAGGATCCTGAGAAATATACAGAAGGAAACATAAGGAAATTCCTTCTATGTCCTTCCTATCCCCTTTACTACGGTGATGGAGGGAAGTGTGGTTGCGTACATGCACTGCACATGGTGTAGTGTAGTGTATATTTTAGTGGAGCCAAACTACAGATGGCATAATCATTATTAGATAAATGCCCGAAAGAGGGTGTTTGAGTAAAAGGAAAGAACTCAGTTGGTTGAAGAGATAGAATATCCCCAAGGCAGAGGTAATCCAGTGCTTAAGGGGATAGAACAACAGGGGGAACTTCGAGTAAAAGTGAGAAGTTCACTAAAAACAATTAGGAAAAATAATTAGAGGTTGGGAAGCCCCTCTATCCAGTGTTGTGGCTGACCAAAGGAGATTTGGTTACTTTATGCTGGAGTAGAAGAAAAGAAATACTGCAGTGGTATACAGATCTTGAGATGTTATCATTCTAAAAAAAAAGAGACAGAAAACTCTGAAAGAATTGAGGGTAAGGAAGAAAAGGTTTAATGTTCTTCCCACCTGAGGTTTAGCAGGTAATAAAAAGGTAAAGCCTGTCTAAATGGGAATAATTTGTCTTTGATTAATGTGATGAAATTTCTGTTAACCATTATTAGATGAATATTTACACTTGAAGTGATAGTGATAGTGATATGTGTGGTTAAGTAAACTTCTTGGCTTGAGCTTGGAGCTGTGGGAAACGGGCTGTGGTTAGGGCCTGAAATCATGTTTTTGATTAAAACCACGTTTGTTTCCCACTGCTTGAAGAATGAGCTACTAGATGCCAAGGACACCAAATGGAGATTTGAAGGGATAAAGCCAGGAATTATCACAGGTTTTAGTCTAGGGTTGGAAATGTTGTCTAATGGTATGTGTGTGAAAGCGTCTGTGTGTAATCATTTCCAGATCCTAATAATAATTGTTGTTTAGATAATGGAGCTCATTAGCTCCCTGAAAAAATTATACTGATCAGTTGGCAGGGAGAAAGCATTTGTGATGTCTTTCGCTATATGCTTTACCCAAATGTATGCTATTCTTTTATTTGAGACAACAGAATTGTTGTCCTGGCTGACATGGCTTATGATCGTCTCATTGCCATCTCCAGGCCATTGCACTATACTTTCATCATGAGCAGGACAGTTTGCATCTCCCTGGCTGCTGTTTCATGGTTTATAGCCTTTACACTTACAGTAGTCCCTTGCCTTGCAAAGCCAGCAAAATTTTGTGGAAACAACAAAATTGACCATATTGTGTGTGAATTTAAATCAATATTTAAACTCATTTGCACGGACACCTCTTTGAGCCAAATAAGCATGTACTTCAGTGGCATTCTGGGACTGCTTGTTCCTCTTGGCTTTATTCTTTTTTCCTACATGCTCATTCTTCAGGCCATCCTAAGAATGTCCTCAGAAGGAAGCAGAATGAAGGCTTTTTCGACATGTGGGTCCCACCTATGCATAGTGATTATGTATTATGGTGGTGCTATATTTATCTATCTTCTTCCTCCAAACAAGAAGATGAATGAGATTGAAAAAAATACTGTTTGTTTTAGTGTGCTAACTCCTGTCTTTAACCCCTTAATTTATACCCTCCGAAATCAAGAGGTTCTGGAGGCACTAGGAAGAATTCTAGTTAAAAACAAGCCTGGCATATAATATTGAACATCAATATACTTTAACTCTTTCATCTGTCTGTTTCGTTTTTAATGTTAAACAGTGTTTTCTTGATATATCTGTTGTGCATTTACTGTCAAGTCATATTATAAATCAGTAGTAAAAGTGGTGAAATGGAACTCAGTTTCCATTTCACTTTATTAACTGAAGCTGCAGCACTGTGGTTATTGCTATTGCTTTCACAAGAATCCTGACCTTATGCTGCAACCTGCTGAATAACTTAATGGACTTTGTGAATAATCTTTGAGAATAGGTTTTTTGTTGTTTTTTCAGACTGAAGTATGCATGACGTGGTATGGACAATATTGTACAATTTTTTTATTAGAAAATCAGAAAGAAATACATGATTTTTAGAGGACAGAGCATAGTTAAACTTTTTGGCATGAATCAAGAGCTAAGAATATTCCATTTATACTTAAAGAAAACAAAGTAAAAACAAAATCACATGCTGTTATTACTGATTGGAGCATCTTTACAATTTAGGATAGGAAAATATGCAAACACACACACACACACACACACACTGTTATTTCACTCTTTCTCCTGGTCCTGAAGAGAAATGGATGAAACATACATACATACATACATACATACATACATACCTACATACATACATACATACATACATACACATCATATACAGTACATATACATACATACATATATTATATATAATTTTTTTACTGATAAATAAATAAAGGGAGACTAGTATAGATCTATTTCAAGCTATTTAGCTCTCATCAGCTAGCCATACCCTTACTAGGATTCAAACCTATCAGGCAGATGAGGTTTGAATCCTGGAACACAGGGGAACTACCCGAGGACTGGAAAAGAGCTGATATGGTTCCCATCTTCAAAAAAGGAAAAAAAACAGACCCAGGGAACTACAGACCAATCAGCCTAACATAAATACCCCGGAAAATATAGTAGAAGATATTATAAAAAAACAGATCTGCCACCACCTAGACACAAGCAAAGTAATAACCAGCAGCCAACACGGGTTTGTTAAGAATCATCATTCTTCAACACATCTCATTTCATTCTTCAACACTGTGACTAAACTAGTAGACCAGCAAAATACTGTGGACATTCAGTGGACATCCTTAACATTGAGGGAAAGGAGGAACCTTTGCAGGGGAGAGCTGAGGAATTTGTACAGTATTTGGCGGATAAAGTCGCTCAGATTCGGATGGACCTGGACTCTGATTGGGCAAGTCAAGCTGAGATGACAGGGGCAGGTCTTAATCCAATTTTGTGGGAGGAGTTTGAGCCTGTGACTCCTGAGGAAGTGGACAAGGCTATTGGAGCGATGAGCTCCTCCACTTGTTTATTGGACCCGTGCCCCTCCTGGCTGGCCTCTGCCAGCAGGGGGGGTGACACGAGGCTGGCTCCAGGCTGTAATCAATGCCTCCTTGAGA
>QLTV01000567.1:147560-159339 GCA_003457575.1 Thermophis baileyi
TAGGACTGACTGGTTTGATCGTCTTGCAGTCCAAGAGACTCGCAGGAGTCTTCTCCAGCACCATAGTTCAAAGGCCTCAATTCCTTGGCGCTCAGCCATTCTTATTGGCCAACTTTCCCATTGGGCCATTTTTCCCCCTCCCCAGGCTTCAGGAGGCTTCCCTGAACCCTGGGGACAGCGAAAAATGGCCCAACGGGCCAACTGGAAGTCTGGAGGCTTCAGTGAGGCCTATGCACATGCACGAGGGGGGCAGCGCAGGGGGGGTTGTGTGCATGCATGGGGGGCAGCGTGGGGGCTGTGCGCATGCGGGGGGGAAGGGCATTGTATTATGGGTATGAGCACACGCGCACACACTATCACGCATGCGCACACCCTTTTGGCACCGGAGCCAAAAAAGGTTCACCATCACTAGTTTATACCCTCCAAAATCAAGAGGTTCTGCGGCCACTAGGAAGAATTCTAATGAAGAACAAGTCAGACATGCAATATTGAACTCTGATGTTGCTGTCTAATTTCTTTGAAATTAATTTAACAATTTTTTCCTTAGTTATCTGTTGTTTACTTTCCGTATGAGAAATATTACAAATCAATGATGGAAGTATTTGAAATCAGCTTCCATTTCAATTTACTAACTGAAACTTTCAAGTATCCCAAATGTGTTTTTTTCAAAAGGCCAACTGGACTTTGTATTTCCTTGGAGATGTTTCGCTTCTTATCCAAGAAGCTTCTTCAGTTCTTGGATGAGAAGGAAAATGTCTTCAAGAAAAAACAAAGTCCAACTGCCTTTTGAAAAAGCACCTTTGGGACAACCATGGCCTGGATGACTGAGAATCTACATAGAGAAACATTTAAGTGGTTATTGCTATTTCTTTTGCTATAGAAAGCTATTCTCTGTTTACAGAGGTTTTCTTGCATGCAGGATAACTCAGAATCTAACACAACATCTCTGTAATGAACTAATTTTGTTCATTATTATTCTCATTCTTTAACTTTATAAGGAGCACACTGACATATATATTCTAACTCCAGCAGCACAGAATTATACTGCTACGCTTCTGAAATGATTTAAATAACTTAGAAAATGAAATGTTTCACCTGTTCAAGACATGACCAGCTTCAGTTCCTATCATATACTATATTTCTTTCAAAAAAAAACTTTGTGGATACTTTTCATGAATTACAAATTATAGAATATTTGATTGATTTTTTAGCAATAGCAATAGCACTTAGACTTATATACCGCTTCACAGTGCTTTACAGCCCTCTCTAAGTGGTTCACAGAGTCAGCCTATTGCCCCCAACAATCTGGGTCCTCATTTTACCCACCTCGGAAGGATGGAAGACTGAGTCAACCTTGAGCTGGTAAGATTTGAACCGCCTAACTGCAGCTAGCAGTCAGCTGAAGTAGCCTGCAGTGCTGCACTCTAACCACTGCTCCACCTCGGCTCCTCTTTTCCCATTTATAGTCCCATATTGATTGTTAGCCTTTTATATTTTTCTTTCACTGCTAGAAATAACATCTCATAGCAATGAGCCGTAGTGGAACAGTGGTTAGAATGCAGTACTGCAGGCTATTTCTGCTGACTGCCGGCTGCCAGCAGTTCGGCAGTTCGGCAGTTTGATTCTCACTGGCTCAAGGTTGACTCAGCATTCCATCCTTCCTAGGTCAGTAAAACGAGGAGCCAGAATATTGGGGGAAATATGCTGACTTTGTAAACTGCCTAGAGAGGGCTGTAATGCAATGTGAAGTGGTATATAAGTCTAATTGTTATTGCTATTATATTTTAGTATTTCTTGGAAAACATTTTCTAAATTATGGGGAATAATATGGTCATGAGAAAACAGCACAAGTAACTTCAAAACTACAAAATATATTCTTAAAGCTGAAAGGAAGAAATAATGAGTCCTATAGGGAATAAGTAGTTTAAAAAATACACTATTATTAAGCTAATGAAAAAAACTTGTTAATATTGAAAATACTCTTTATTAGCCATTAGTGCTCGGATTAAAAAGGTCCAACTAAAGATGTGAATCTATTTTTGAATTTTATTGAATCAGCCATGTCATTTTCTTTTCTTTTTCTTTCTTTCTTTCTTTCTTTCTTTCTTTCTTTCTTTCTTTCTTTCTTTCTTTCTTTCTTTCTTTCTTTCTTTCTTTTTTTCTTTCTTTCTTTCTTTCTTTCTTTCTTCTTTTCTTTTTTTTCTTTCTTTCTTTCTTCTTTCTTTCTTTTGCCATGTTGTTTTTCCCACATTTACTCCATTTTTTTTTTTTTTTTTTTTTTTTTTTTTCTTTTTTCTTTCTTTCTTTCTTTCTTTCTTTCTTTCTTTCTTTCTTTCTTTCTTTCTTTCTTTCTCTCTCTCTCTCTCTCTCTCTCTCTCTCTCTCTCTCTCTCTGTCTTTCTTTCTTTCTTTCTTTCTTTCTTTCTTTCTTTTTTGAAACACCATTTGCTATATGAATCATCCAGGTAAACCAGCACTCTGTTGTACAGTTACTCATATAGCACTTCATTTATCAGCTGCATGAACACAACAGGAGTCCGCCGCAGCCCAAAAAAGAGGTGTCGGAACTGGAAATTTTGCAGTTACTTCTTGAGTTTTCTGTATGTGACATTTTATTAATATTATTATTTTGGAAACAAATTATAAATATGTAGTTTTAATTCATTTATTCACTTCCAAACTGTATTATGATCATTATAAAGTACATAAGGATCTTCAGAGGTAAAATAGTCCCTACTGAATTTAGGGAGTAAGGAAAGGTAATTACTGCATATTCTTATGCATAGTGTACCTAAAGTGGATCATTGTTTTTAAAGAATATGCTTTTCATATTGATCAACTATAAATTTTCATTCATATATCAATTAAGCATCATTCCAAATTTCTTCTCTTTTCTCACGCACCTACTTTGTATGTCATATCCAGGTATGTTATTTCTTGCCATATATATGTCTTTCTTGCTATCTCTTTAGATACAATATTTGTTTTAATGTTGTAAGTCACACAAAGTCAACTATGTATGATTAGATGGTCATATAAATGTGTTAAATAAAACTCTCAGTAAAAGTTTTTTAAAAAGTCTTTAATGATTTTTTTTAATCAATATATTGATTCCCTACTCCTTATGTTGCCAAATCCTTGGTTCCTAAGTACCTGATAAGCTGGTTGTAAATCAGCACTCCTGTTATCATTAATTCTGTGCTAATCCCTGGGTGACTTGGCCAGTCACTCCTTTCTTCTCACTCCTTGAGGAGCCAATGCCAAACCACTTCTGAAAGTATTGGCAAGAATATAACAGGGATTAGTCCAGGCAAGAGTCAACATTGACTTGAAAGTACATAATGACACTTGCACACATGTGCATGGCATACAGACACAGACCTACACACAAGCAGGTTTAATTAGACATGGGGGAATATGAGGGTAAAGATTCGTTCTCTGAGCTTAATTAATAATATTAAGGTTAGAAATCTTATTTCTTGAAAATTAAGGAAGAAGCAGAACTTTTCATTTGTAGAGCAACAATTTTTCTTCAAGGTCAAAGTACACTACTTGTTACATATATGTCAGTCACTCAGTGCAAATTACAATATATGCATGCAACACCCAAATATAGGTATACTCAAGCAATTTCTCCTCAGTAGGCATATTCAGCAATGCAATGGTGGCAACTATCTGTAGCTCGGGTGAAGATAAGGGTAAAGGTTCATTCTCTGAGCTTGTGGGTTGGTTTCCAAAAATTTCATTACCAGGCTAGGTAATATCTTCAGTGGAATTTAGGAGATGTCAGTGTCAGTGTTCTGTTTATAAGGGCTTTAGGTGGGGTGTGTGTGTCAAGTGAGGGTCTTGTGACAGGTCTTGTTGGGGGCAATATGCTGACTCTGTGAACCACTTAGAGAGTGCTGTAAAGCACTGTAAAGCGGTATATAAGTCTAAGTGCTATTGCTATCTGTGAGTCATCAGTGAGTCTTGTGATGGGTCTTGTGATAAGGAGATTACCTCAGTCAGGGTTGTTGGGAGGTGAACTGGTGGGGGGAATTGCATGGGTTGGTTGAGGGTCGGTGCTGTCTCTGGTTGGCTATGAGGTTGATTTGGATTCTGAAGGGTTCGTAGGCTGGTTGTAGTTCAATGTGTCTGTTGATGGAATTGCTTGTGGAGTGCCAGGCTTCGATAAACTCACAAGCATGATGGGAGGTAATGTGGCCGGTGATTTTTGTGCTGCTCCAATCAAACTGGTGGTGTTTGGTGTGGGTGTGGGTAGAAATTAAGGATTTGGGATCAGGGCATTTGACTGCCAGCCGGTGTTCATGATCCTGGTTTTTAATTGGCATGATATTTGTCCCATGTAGACTTGGTTGCAATGGTAACAGTTGATTTTATAGATTACATTGTTTCTTTCATCCTTCTATATTTTGTCTTTGGTTCGGGATAATTCCTGGTGGAGTGTGGCTGTGAGTTGTGAGTCATTGTTATTCCTAGGAGTTGGAGGATTCTGGCTGTTATTTCTGACACCCCTTTTGTGTACAGTAGGGTTAGTTCCCTATCATGCAACACAAAAGACAAAATGAAACAGTCAGCCAAAAAAGAGAAAAGAGCACTAAAGACACTGAAACAAGATGAAAACATTGTCATCCTACTGGCAGACAAACGTAGACTGATGGTAGTAATGGACAAAATTGACTACATCAGCAAAGCTGAAAATCATCTCAACAACACCAACACCAACAAATAATCCACAATGACCCAACAAAATAATTAAAGAACAAAATAAAAGACACCCTAAGAAAAATGGAAAAAGAAAAACAGATAACACCACTGGAGAGAAAGCACATGAAACTGACACTGACATCCCCTAAACAGAGAGAGAACTCTGATCTCTATATTTAACTTCCAGTGGGAAAATTCCCTTTCCTTTAATCACTTTCTATTTTGGGGAAAAATATATCAAATTTTCCTTAAGGACACTGGGTTATGATTTATCAGCTTCTCTTGTCATTAGAAGAAACAGTGAGTTTTCACAATGTTTCTAAAAGGAGATAAAGTGTTCTGGGAACCATCTGAAAAAAATAATGCTCTCTAATTTACAGGTTATTTTTAAAAATATAAATAAAAAAAATTGATGGATTAACCAAACCAAACCCAGCATGATACCCAAAAGCAGAAAATAACAGTTGGGGTTGATTTGCAATTTGATTGATTGGAATCTGATTTGTTGCTTCAAGATAGGAAGAAAAAAGAACCTGATCTGAAAATCAAGAATCACCTGAAAAGATTGAAAGGAATATGAATACAGGAAATTCTGAAATAATGGAATTGATCAATGATAAGCTGGACGTTCTTGGCAATATGAATGCTGTTCTTTTCAAGAGACTTTTTGAACAATGAATGTAGCAGAGATATTTACAACAGAGACTTATGAACTTTGGAAATGAGTTGCAATTAAAATCCTAAATAAATGTTTTGGTATTAAGAGTCAAAGAAGATATTTGATCTGGGATGGATCAAAGACAATTGGGATGGTTTGTGCTAGATAAGAAACCATTGTAGACTTTCTACAAGTTTATTACAATAATAAATTGTTAACAGAGGACTTTGAAGTTTAACTTTGCTGTTGATTAACCTAACTATTTTTTTATTCTTATGTGGCTGATCAAAATTCATGGCCATTGAGATGTGACAGCTTTTTAAAGTGAACAGGATATACGCTGGCATGTTTTCTTTATTTGTTCTCTTCCTAATTCACAGAAATATGTCTGACATGCTCTCAATCAGAATAGAGCTGAAAGGGACCTTGGAGGTCTTCTAGTCCAGCACCCTGCTGAAGCAGGAGACCCATTTCAAACAAGTGACTATCCAATCACTTCTTAAAAACTTCCAGTGAAGAAGCACCCCCCCCCCCAACTTCTGAAGGCAAGCTGTTCCACTGGTTAATTGTCCTCACTATTAGGAAGTTTCTCCTTAATTCCAGATTGCTTGTCCCCTTGATTAGTTTCCATCCATTGTTTCTTGTCCTGCCCTCTGGTGCTTTGGAAAATAAATTGACTCCCTCCTGTTTATGACAGCCTCTCAAATATTGGAATACTGCTATCATGTCCCATCCCCCCAGCACTTCTTTTCTCTAGACTAGGCAAACCAAAATCCTGCAACAGTTCTTCATATGTTTTAGTCTCCAGGCCTTTAATCATCTTAGTTGCTCTAAGGGTATGGCTAGCTGATGAGAGCTAAATAGTTTGAAATAGATCTATACTAGTCTCCCTTTATTTCTTTGTTGGTAAAATAAAAATTCAACAAAAAATGTTTCTGTTTTTTAATATGTAAGTCAGTAAGGCTGTTTGGAGTCAAGTGACCTCTAAATCAATAAGAAACTAAAGTATAACTATTGTAACTTTTAGAGTTTTTTTATTTTGTTAAATTAGCAATTTTTTTGCAAAACATTTTTTTAAATTCAATTAAAAGTGAAGATAGAATTCTTCAAAAATAAGTAATGAAAATCCTGTATGTTTTGTTTGTAAGGAAGAAAATATATTTCTTCTAACAGATTAACAGAGTTGGAAGGGACCTTGCAGGTCTTCTAGTCCAACTTCCTGCCCAAGCAGGAGACCCTACATCTGCCTCTACCTAGGATCGAACTCACAACCTCCTGATTGTGAGGCAAGAGCTCCACCTCAGTTATATAGTATTACTCTTTGCATTTAATTCTTCTTCTTATTCAATCTTTGCAAAAAAAAAAAAAAGGAATTGCCCATGGTAAAAAAAAATATCTTCATCTCATACTGTATATTTTCAGTGTTTGGTTACATCTATATGTCTTTACAGATAATAGGAACAGAGAATATGGAGAAGGTAAATAAGACTACATTGACTGACTGGAACCTATTATCATATGTGGTGGATGTGTGCAGTAGCAAAAAAAAAAAATAAATTGGATAAGAATTCTTATTCTTATCCAAAAAAATTGGATAAGAATAAGAAAGTGGCTTGAGGAGATAACTAAACCAAAAATAGAGCTGAAACCGGAATTATTCCTACTAGGCATACTTACAGGAAATTATGATAAAAAATACAATATTTAATATTACATGTCATAACTGCAGCCAGAATTGTGTATGTGCAAAACTGGAAAAATAATACTATACCATCAGAGGAAAGTGTGATAGGAAAAGTGCTAGAGTGCGCTGAGATGGATAGACTAACAAAAGAAATAAAAGATAAAGGAGAAGCGGAATACTATTTGGTATGGAATGTATGGTATAACTGATTAGAGGATGGGTGCAAAAGCTAAGAAAATATCAAGGAAAGAAGACCTAGGAGTTAGAAAATAGTAATAAATCTATATAAATATATATGACACAAAATGTATGTTTATAAATTAGTATATTAATATATTAGTATGTATAAAGGATAATGGAACCACATGTATAGATATATAGATGTAAAGGGGAAAATGGATATATAGCGGATATATACCAATGTGGAAATGTTGCAAAGAGGAAAACTGTTAAAAACTATTAAAAACTGTTTAATAATTTTTTTTCAAAGACTACATTGACTGAATTTATCTTTATTGGCTTTTCGGGTCGACCAAAGTCAAGGTTGGAATTAATGGTTTTCCTGGTAATTGTATACTGTGTAATAGTGGAGGGAAATGGCCTTATCATCTTGGTCACCACAATGGATCTTCATCTCCACAAACCCATGTACTTTTTTTTCAGCAATTTATCCTTTCTTGATATAAGCTATTCAACATATCCTTCCTTGATATAAGCTATTCAATCTCACAGATTATTGAAAATCTTCAAGTGGACAGACCTTCCATGACCTTTTCATTGTGTTATTTTCAAATGAGTATTAGTGTATGGTTAGGCATAACTGAAGGTTTCCTCTTGGCTGTTATGGCTTATGATTGGTATATAGCAATTTCTGCTCCTCTGCATTATACAATAACCAGGACCAAAAACCGGTGTATTCAGTTAGCAGTTGGGACATGGTCTGTTGGCTTAGTTTTAGGAGTAATTCCCATTTATGTGATACCAACAGACTTTTGTGGGAATAATGTGATTGATCATTTTTCCTGTGAACTCAAAGCCATTTTCAAGCTTATATGCTCGGATACTTCTTTGAATCAGGTAACTATGTTACTCACAGGAATTCTCATATTTCTTGGCAGGTAAAAATTTACAGGTAAAAAAACTGTGAACTTATAGTTGGAGAAATACTTCATATTCATGTTGATGTTGTTGATCTACAGTAAGACTTCTTTTTTCCATTTGCAAGTGTTTTCTTGATTTATGTGCACAATATTTTTATTATTATTCTTTTCCAAATAAATAATTCATGCTATGCCATTGTTTTATTGACACATACACAAGGGTTAAATATTTAATTTTAATATTTAATACATACCATACCAGAATGTACTAAGGACTAGGGGGTCACATGATAGCTGTGTTCCAATATCTAAGGAGTTGCCACAAAGAAGAGCGGGTCAACCTATTATCCAAAGCACCTGAAGGAAGGACAAGACAATGGATGGAAACTAATCAACCTAGAACTAAGGAGAAATTTCCTGACAGAATAATTAGTCAGTGGAATATCTTGCCTCCAGAAGTTGTGAATGCTCCAGCACAGGAAGTTTTAAAGAAAAGATTGGACAACAATTTGGGTATAGGGTATAGGGTTTCCTGCCAGAGCTGGGAATTGGATTAGAAGACCTCCAAGATCCCTTCCAACTCTGTTATTCTATTCTATTTTCTATTCTGTTCTGTTCTACTTTTAATAAGTTTTTACAAAATTCTAGTGTGTAGAATAAATAATCACCATTCAATTTTTTTTCTATTTATGTCTGGGTTCCCATAAACTGTCAAAGCATGATAGTACTGGCAAATGTTCATTGCAGCAATATTCCATTTCCTATTGGTCAGGCAAACAGTAGCAATGAGCTTGATTTGAATGCTACAGGTAATCAGGTGCATTTAATAAACTTTCGGCTGCCAAACATTCATAGTGAGTTTTTATTCTCATTTTTTTAATGAAATGGTTTTTTTTAACCACATGTGGTTTAGGGTTACATTTTTTTCCTGAGCACATTATTAATAAAAGCTAGAATGGTTTCCTAGGTTTGGTATTTGCAGAAGACAACTGACTAGGGGAAGTAGCTAGGTAACCCAATAAATATTATTGATTCAGAATTAAAGCTGTCCCTTTCTTCTATCATCCTAATTGGGTTAGTGTATTTATATAGCATGCTATCCCCTGAAATTTTGTATATTAATTAAGATGGAAATACTTTATAGTCTTGAAGTATTTCAATATTAAATAATATAATTTAAAAGCTAATTCAATCAAAAATTCTGTGAATCACCTTAAAATTTATTTTTATAAAGGAAGTTTACCAAAGAACACACTGATTAAGAAAATGCCTCTTTGTAGTCATGTCCAAATGTGAAGCAACTCTAACTTAAATTACATTGGGAAACCTAATTAACAAAAGAATTGTAAACAAAGTTGTTGGCTAAAAACTTTCAATTATGAAGATATATATGAAACATATTAAAACAATTTCTCAAACTACAATCATTTTTGCTCTTGAGAATAAACTCTATTCAAGAGAACTGAATTTAACCTGACATGTACATATATATTATTCAGCATTTTAAAGATTTCATTATAAGGTCAGTAAAACCATTTTTTGTCTTTATACCTAAAATGTTAGTGACTTTTAGGAAATATAGTGAATATTTTCTTCACTGCTCCCTTTACTTCTTTGTTCCTTAAACTATAAACAATGGGATTGACCAAAGGAGTGAGTAGAGTGTACAACAGGGAGAACAGTTTCTTTGGGTTACTCAGTGAACTTAAGTTTGGTAAGACATAAACTATTATCAGGGAGCCGTAGAAACAACCTACCACTGTGAGATGAGAGGAACAAGTTGAGAATGCCTTTTGTTTTCCTTTTATGGATGGGATTCTCAAAATGTTCTTAATTATGCAAATGTAAGAGGTCAAAGTTATAATAAATGGAGCCAGAGTTCCTATGAAGGAGATAATGAAAGCTGTAATTTCCACCAGAGTGGTATCATCACACGAGAGCCTTATCAATGGGATCAAATCACAGAAAAAATGGTTAATTTTGTTGGGTCCACAGAAACTCAGTTTAGATACGAAGTATATGATAAAACTGATAAACAACGAACCACTTATCCATGACCCAGTAATAAGCAGGATGCAAGTTTTACTATCCATAAGCATTGTATAATGCAATGGTTTGCATATTGCTAAATAGCGGTCATAAGACATTACCGCCAGAAAATAACATTCTGTAGTTGCAAGATACCCAAAGAAATAAAGTTGTGTGAAGCATCCTCTAATAGAAATAGTGTTATCTCCACTCAGAAACCTGACCAGAATCCTTGGCATGATGGCGCAACTGTAGCAAATCTCTAGGCAGGACAGGTTTCCCAGAAAGAAATACATGGGTGTGTGAAGTTGTCGATCGACAATCACTAGAAGGACAATAAGAATATTTCCAGTCATAGTTATAAGGTAGATGAGTAGAAAGAACGTAGAAAATAAAGGCTGAAATTCCCCAGTGTTGAAATCCAGAAGAATAAACATCATGGGAATTGTTTGATTTTCTCCATCTGGATTACTTTTTACAGACATCTAAATAAAAACAAACAGCAACAACAAATTTAAAGGAATTATTTTAAATTACCATTTTGCTAGGATTTTTACTTGAAAATATGCAAAGTTAAGTTGGAAGTAGTCAATAGTAATGCAATTCATTGTATTCTTATTTTAATAAATTCCAACATATATACAATTAATTAATTTTCTCATTTTTAACTTAGGTATGATGAGAATAAAAGCAGTTCTCTAAGGAACTCATGCACCTAGCATATAGCTGAGGCCAAGGCCAAACAAAGAATGAATAAATTGTATACTTAGCACAAATAATTGCTGGATCCAAGAATCACAGACTGAATTTTAATGTTAGGACAAAGATCGTTCTCCAAAATTTTATTTTACCATTTTCTGACTATTTCATAACAAAATATTTCAATTTAGAGATCATCAGACAAATATTTTTTTTAAATGTGCATATCGACATCTCCACTCATTTTAATTATATGTCACACCTGAAAACATGTGAGACACTCAATGGGCATTGTTGTATTTATGCTAAAAACATTATAAATGAATTTAAAAAATAAGTAACCTCCATATCTGTTAAACAAATATGGACATGAAATGGATATGTGGATTTTAATTTCCATAATTCCTAAAAATAATTATGGAGCCGAATTTCATGTTCCTGGAAAGCATCCATCCATCCTAAATAAATAGATGACTGTTTTAACTATGTATTGTTTAGAAGAATTTATGGATAGGACATAATAAGAAATAATATTTATGCAGAGGACTATGTTGGAGATAAAATGATAAACTTTTAAAAGAATGATCAACTAGATGTTTACAGAGTTGCTAGGTAAATGGATTCAAGTGATTATGACAAGAACACTACAGTACTTTTATAATCCCTCCCCCCAAATCTGCTGGCAAACTGTAGAGATATGTACCACTGTAATAAAATTTCTTCTTTTACCTCTTGACAATGCTTCCAATTGTTGAGATGGAAATCCTAGAGAGAAAAACTTGATTGTTTAAATAAGTAAATAAATAAATAAATAAATAAATTTAAGTGTTTTAAATTAAACAAGTAACTCAAGAAATCTCTCTCTCTCTCTCTCTCTCTCTCTCTCTCTCTCTCTCTCTCTCTC